>JAIGNY010000725.1:480000-615000 GCA_020152595.1 Chiridota heheva | reverse complement strand
ATACATACATTCACCAAGTCTAAACTGTTTCAAAGCATAAACTTAGCATACTAAACTTGTTAAATGTTTTTCTCATACTTGTTAATCAGTTGTCATTTATGTCCAGAAGGATTTTTGCCAACTTAACCTATAAGTTTACAAATCATCATTGAATGTTCATATGATGTGCGCTATACTATAAGTTTCCATTACCTTTACCTTACATATTCAGATTCAGATTGCAAGATTACTTCAGCAGATGGAAAGTGGCGTACGCGTACCCACGCTAACAATTTCTTATCTTAGCTGTTGAAGTTTCTGGTTAGACTAGCCTCGTTCATTTCAAATTTCAAATAATATCATTCTCCTTTACTATCTCTTTTGTGACTCTTCAAAAAATATTTATATTAAAAACAAAATTCTATTATGTTTCTGAAACATTAAAAATATTTAAACAATACCATTCTTCAAATCACGTTTTGGACCTAGCTGTTAAAATATCGGATTGAAACTGGAACTTATCATCTGCATTCCTCAACATTGCCAATTTACATGATTTTTGTGAATAAAAATATCGCCATAAATTTATGAATTAGCATTGCTCAAATTGATTGTAGCATAGTTAACCATTAAAATACAATCTTCAATAAACAGCACTAAATTTGTGGTCCACATTCTCTTCATTAAATGAAATTTAAAAAATAATTCTCAATTTAAAGATGGGGGATTTTAAGCATGGAGTTTACAATACCAGTCCTGAAAAATGAGGGCAAATAAAATGAGAACAAAAAAGTCAATACTTCATTTGGAGGAGTATTAGGTTGTATGTGTTTCTGCATGTCTCTGTCTGTGTAATGGTTCTAATTTACAGAGTAATTGCATAAAGGTTACAATCTTCAACTGTAATCACTGTATGTGCATACAGAACACATCCAAGCTGTTGCATACTTTTGTTTGCATATGTTTGTTTATACATTAGGGACTGACGGTTAATAATTACAAATTGATTCGTGTTTAAAACTTAGGATATTCATATGTAATCGAGTCTTTCAAACTATGCAGTACAGTGGTGTAGCCAGGTTTGGTTTGTTGAAGTTTAACGGCACCGCAGAAGTCAGAGTCAAATGTGCCAAGAGGGTGTTAAAAACTAAGGTCCTTGAGTTAAGACAGAGAGGAAAGAGAGGTGGGATAGAGGGAGGGAGAAAAGGTAGATAAGGGAAAAAAGTTAAGATAATAAAAGGGAGGTGAAGAGGGTAAGGCAGAGAAGGGAAGGAAAGGGGAGGCGTAGCCAGGATTTCCATATATATTGGTGGGGCAAGTAACAGAAATAAACCGACAGGATACAAAATATGGCCCCTGCCAACGAACGGTACTAATTTTGAACCAATACAAAGGGAATATTGAGGAATATTGGTGGAGTGATTGCCCCCTCTGCCCATCCTTTGGCTATGCCACTGATGCAGTATACCTTGAAGAAAATGAGAGAGATAAACTACATTCAGTGACATAACAAGGCGTTTGGGGTGAGGGGAGGATCTGAATTTTTCAACAAATTTGTATCATCAAATCACACAATCATTTGAGCCATCTCTGACTGGAGCATGAAGTGGTGATTCCCCCCCCCTCTCTCTCTTACACCTGTTAGTTATGCCACTGACTACATTTACTGGACATACTTTTCATAAATTGATTACCCCCCCATTCCCTTTCACACCTGTTAGTTATGCCACTGACTACATTTACTAGACATACTTTTCATAAATTTATGGACAGGTACAGTAGCAACGACTTGAACAAAGTTAAAGCTAAACCTTTAAACCATGAAAACAGACACATTGATTCAACATAAACCATTTTACAGCAATTTGAATATTTATTATCATTTTAAAACATTTTCTTCAATGAATTGATATTTAAGAAATACTGAAAATAGAAGAGGCTTATCAAATTTTGCTCATATACAGTATCTTAGGGTTGACTGCATCTGACCCATGCCCAGTGCCCCCACACGATTCCCATGACACAATGCAAGTACAGATCTACTGATTGGATTTTCACTTAAAAAATTGCATAAATTACAGTTATATTGCAATACCTGATAACAAAATATGATTTATCTGCATGGGAAATTTGGGCAAATAAAGCACCAATCTAAACTCTAACACTGTCCTTTATATCAAATACATAAAGGAAGTCCCGCCAATAAAATCTTAGATTATAAATCTCTTTAGATTACAGAGATATTTTGTCCAAAAAGAGTTCAAATCCATCCAGCATTTTAACCTGTTCGGAAGTTCAGAATTTATATACTACTGTACATATAGTAGCAGTATTCCTTCCTGAATAAATACAGGAAGCTGAAAAAGAGCAGACAATGGGAGTAGCAAGCCTGTAAGTTTCGTCAGACCTCGAACATGGGAATGTATGTACAGTATACAGAATGAATGACATAAAATTCATATAAGAGATAAATTGCCTCTAACAGCATTATCTTCTTCAAACTGTGATAAGTCATATACTGTGTGTGTGTATGTGTGTGTGTGTGTGTGTGGGTAGGGGCAGAATTGTTGTTTTTCATTACCTTTTAGTTCAAAAGTTGGCAACCTACAGTATCAGTAAAGTATGCTAGTATTGTGTTCTTTTTCGTTTCTTCTCCTTTCTTTGTCAGATATTAGCACATCACTTAATTCACATATAATAATGAAGTGACCAATTAGGTCTGCAGATGTCAGGGTTTGTTGCTAATTGAATCATTTGTTTGAAACCTTTGAATCTGTTCTATGATATTTCCACCAAAATTCCCAGTCAAAAGTACATCAACACAAAAGGCACACAAAGTAAAAGTAGAGATTTCACCCTCTAAAAGGTAACTTATTTTGCACAAGTTTTAATGCTAAACAAAGTATGTTTTCACGAAACAAAAACATTACGCACGGATTAATGACATAACTTAGGCAGAATATATCAATTTGCATGGATTGATTTGGCCCAAATTTGGTAATTTGTTTTAAATTTTACCCCATCTCTTGTGTTTATGAAGCTGTGCATTTTTAATTACCAGAATCAAAAGGTTTTGTGGTTCCAATGTTTTATATAAGCTGATTGATTCGCAATTTTGTTGTATTAACTGTCATGTAATTGCATATCAAAATATATTTGTTCTATATTTATTCATAAGCCACATCCACCATGCAGATCAATAAAAATGTTGACAACATTAGCATTTGCACACTAATTAACAACATCATTAAAGCAAGTATGATGCAAAATTGATTGCTCATTTATCCAACTTCAAGAATTTGTCAGCAAACCCCACCTACTCATTTTTAGCATTCATGACATCAATACCACAACATTAGAACATACGTACAGACCATGACCCATCTATGAACATATAGCATAAATCTAATATATCGTTTATAGTGTTTACATCATTTAGCACTTTCACATTAAACCACGCCCACCATGCATATCAATGACACCATTTCATAACATGTACACAACCAACAAAATTATCATGCCCAATATGACGCAAAACGGACATACAGTACAGTTGTTCATTTATCACTTTTTCAAAATTTTCACTTTAAAGCCCCGCCCACTTATTAATATGCATGAAATCACCACTACAAACATTAGGCCATATCTGCAGACCATGGGCTATCTGTGTACCATATAATACATTACTCCAGTTTACTGTTCTTTAAATACCATGTTTACAAGCTCTTTTCAGAAAAATCAAAAATGATTAATTATTGTAATTAATGAATCACAATTAATCAATATGAGCATCTAGGCCTAATAGCATCCCACAAATACACTTCCAAGTGGCAATCATTATAACAAAATATAACGAAAACGATCTTTAATCTTTCTTTTGAAGTCCTCTTTAATATAAGTTGGATTTATTTCACCACTGAATCCTTTAAGATACCCAACAGATATAACAGTGATTTTCCGGAAGAACATTTTCCTGATATCGAAGAAATTTGTCCAGAAATGAAAGAAATTACCCAATTTTTTTCGAAAGTGACCAAAATTATCCATAAATAAGCAAAATGTTCCAAAAATGAGCAAAATTTCCAGAAAATGAGCCAAATTTTCCGATAATTAAAGAAAATTTATCTGGAAATTAAAACTAGGCCTACCTAAAAGTGAAAGAAATTTTCACAAAAATTTTCCGAAAATCAAAGAAAATTGTCTGGAAGTGAAAGAAATTACCCCAAAATTGGCCAAAAAGTTCTCGAAAATAAGCAACATTTTCCGAAAGTGAGCAAAATTTCTCGAAAATTGAAAGCTACCCGAAAATGAAAGAAAGTTCACGAAAAATGTTCTGAAAACCGAAGAAAATTGTCCAGAATTTAAGTACTAAAAACTTTCCGAAAAAAGAGCAAAATAGCGAGGGCAAGAGGAGGAGGGAGTGGGGAAGGAGGGTATAGCAAGTCAAATATTATCGAAAAGGTCCATTTAGTATATTAGCACACCAAAAAATACACCCCACCACTAAGAATGGATTTATGCATAAGTTACAGTAATATAGTTTGTGGCTAGTTTGCAAACAAAAAACAAGTTATTGTGGATAAGATTACTACAAGCAGGGACAAGTCAGGTCATGGGTCTAATGCTGATTTTCAAAGGTATTTCTTTTTTCTTCAGTGAGTTATTAACACTTTGGTGATTTTACAGCCAAATTCAATTACATAATATGGTTGAAATAACCTATTTAAGCTATTTAGCCATTGTTTAGCTTTTAAAAGGCTTTTTAAACCCCAAATGAGCTATCAACTACAAAAGTTATATCCCAATTGGACTACTGTACACATTGTGAGAAATCCCAAATGGGATTTCAAGCTCAATTAGCATATGTGCCAAACGGTATTTAACGCTCCAGCCAATGAAAACATAGCTTTATTTCAATCGGAGATATTCTGTAGTATTTCCCGAGCCAATGTGATTATATATGCTAAATTCCTTTGGATTGTGCCGAGAGAAATCTGAGTATTTAAAACATTTTTAGTGAATTTTGGAATGCAGAATTTGTTAAAACTATGCAACAATATAAATTGTTATTGCATCAGCATATCCATATATTTAAGGCAAACATAGCAACACAGCAAAATATTCAAAAAAATGCTTAGGATATGATAAATGCTGCAGAAATCCGAACGTATCTGGGCGAGAACCTGGCTCTTAAGTTAGTCATCACATAAGCTCAAATTCCTTAAAGAGATGTTGAGCTAAAAACATACATCGTAAATATGTGCTAGTAGAACGATAACTTTGAAACAAACTACTGTATGTTTTGCATTTATGTGATATGAAAAACTGTGAATACAAAACATCCTGAATTGAACTTTGGGTATTTTAAATGTGACAAAACAGTTTTGTTTTTTGTGACTGCATAGAACTGAAAGATTGGACCATAGTGACTATATCTGGGAACGATTTTTTTAAATATTTTTTTCGGGTGCCAAAACAGAATAGTTATTTGACCAAACCAAAATGACGAACTTGGATTTTTTTTTCAAATGCATCACAAACAGGATCACAAATTGGCACATTATAAGTTCAAAATTCAACAATTTTTTATTTTATTTTATTAATGAATTTTAACACAACTACTGTCGCTTTTACTTGTCCAATACACCTTGAAACAAGCTGACCACTCGTCCTCAAAATAAAACTTATCATAAACTCCACTGCAAACAACCTATGAACACTATGCCATACATAACATTTGTATCTCAAAATGCTTTCATAAAGGAAATTCTTTTTAGCAGAAGGAAATGCTTTTGACACATTCAAAATCAACTGACTAAGTTCAAGGATATAAATTATTGAAGTATGTTGATTAAAACAG
Organism: Chiridota heheva; assembly: GCA_020152595.1. Taxonomy (NCBI): domain Eukaryota; kingdom Metazoa; phylum Echinodermata; class Holothuroidea; order Apodida; family Chiridotidae; genus Chiridota; species Chiridota heheva. Next base: position 609,161 of record JAIGNY010000725.1, on the reverse strand, counting down.
CAGCGAAACAAAAAACAGAGTAAAAACATAGGGTGATACTTTTCAGCCAAACAAAACAATAGTCCTATGTAATCCAAACCATTGAGATTGATTGTGTTTCCAAATAATACTACTGTATATTAGTGCAAACAGATAACTATTGTATAGGCCTATAGGTCATTATATTTTACGCAGTAAGACTACAGTACAAAATAAACAACTTTGAACTGTATTCATTTTCAGAAATTCTTTTTTACTACCATTTGCATTGCCAGAGATGTAGGTTGAGGAGGTACAGTAGTAGTACAGCAGTTGAGGGAAGCAACACTTGAAGATGACACAAAATATGACATCAACAAACGTACGTGTACGTGCAGCAAACGTCGAGGTCCAGGGGCCTGCTTAAGGGCCCTTTTTCCAAGGGTGAAACCTTGTTAGGAGTTCAAGAGGAGAGAAGTCCCTGGAAGCTCTGTGGATTCCTTGTTTTTAATGCTCAAAAATTGACTTGAAATATTATTAAGATAATACAAGAATACCGCTAAACTTCAATGGCATAAAGTGCAGAAGTACTATTACTGTACTGTACAGAAACATTGCCACAATTATCATTTGGATTCAGATGGGAGGGGAAAGGGAAGTGTGGGAAAACAAGAAGCAGAAACAGGGGGAGGGGAGAAACATGAGAAAGGGTAAAGAAACAGGGACAGGGTCAAGAACATGGGGACAGGGTGAAGACACTGTGGCAGACTAGAGAACTGTGAGAGAATGGAGAACAGGGGCAGGATGGAACGACTGGGGCAGGTTGGAAAAACACATGGGCACAGTGTAGTAAACAAGAGCAAACTGAAGAAAAAGAGAGACACAGTAGAGAGAAAGAGGGGCAGTGTATGGAAAAGAAACATACTGTATCTGAAACAACAAAGGTGCAGAGTATATGCCTGTGCTAAGCACTTATCTAATCCAATGTTCCAACATTGTACATTTGACAACATCAGTGAAACATAAGTGTACACAAGATGCACTGTACAAGACATTATTGCTGTCTTATAAGCATCCATTAACTCTTAAAACAATCCATCTGTGGGTAAATATCATGCATTACCAAGCACTCTTCACACTGAGAGCAAACAACATTATTTGAACAACAAACATAGGAGTGTTTGAATATCAAACACTATCAGAAAAGTACTTGAGTGGATTTGAATGATAATATCGTCAGGGATACACGTCATGTCTGCTGTGACAGCTGGGTATGTGATTTTACATCAAAAACTGCCAGAACGCTTTACTTCATTAATCAATCATCTTCAATTAAACTAAGCAAACAAAAACACATCAATAATAACTGACAGTTCATTCACAAATACTTAAAACAATTCCAGTTAAGACAAGCATTACCCCAATAGAACCAAAACATATATATAGCAAACGAGGACAAGATTGTATATGGGAAGAATAACTGACCAAAGACAAAAGGCTGTTTAAAGGTCTTTTTAAAGGAGATCAATGATCAACAACATTACAACATTTGTTTCCCATAGACGATTGTAACATTATACTAAAAATGATTGGTAAAGTAGTGCATGCTACACAGCAGGGTTTAGAGCGGGATAACTGAGTTTCAATTTGCTGGAGGAGAGTTGTCATTTCAGACCCCTGGTACTATGACCACTTTTCAAACCGATTTTGGTCAAACGTGATTTCTTCAGTACTTCAACCAATCAACAGCAGGGGGAATTTTCGCTTTGTTACCCAACCAATCAGCTGCAGTTTTATTAGGAAAGTTTATAATCAGCACTGCGTTCGAGTATTACCTTCATGTATAGCGTTTGAAAGTATTTTTTACATACGCTTGGTCTTGTATGGTGCCTTAATTGTGCAGACAGCTAATATTCCCCCAGTATTTGCTTAGTCGGTAAGATTCCTCCAGTATACAATTGGTCCATTTTGGACACGTGAATTTCAGCCATTTGACATTTAAATTAGTTTTCCAAAAAGTGCAGAATACTATGACTGGAATAGAGCATTATTGTAATGATAATTTACCAATCAATTTTCAATACATAATTTAATTTTGATTGAAGTTATCATTTCATCTTCATTGGTATTCTTGATTTTTATGATAAATCTATCTTTGTAGGTATTTCTTAATTGACCCTTCACTTTTCTATGTTCGTCCTTTGTGAAAATAAATTCATTGCATACAAATGTCACAGTTCTATTGTTATTCACTGATACCCTTGCATAATGGACATTCCTGCGCTTTATGAAGGTCCAATTACTAGACATTGTTTTATAACAAGGGGCTTTGAGCAAAGCTTGGTGTTTAAAAATAATAACCTGAAACCAGGGAATTAGCATACATGTATCTCAATGAGGTCATTTTAACATGGTTAATGAAATGAAAGCATTGCAGCCATTGGACACCTTATTTTAGGATAAAGTGACAAAGTCTTGTTGATCTGGTATAGGACAGGAGTACTTCTGCACCGGACCATCTTGCTTCACTATATTCAAGTATATCCAAGTATATCCAAGTATATCCAAGAATATCCAAGGATATCCAAGTTTTTTTTGTAATTTTTCACCATTTGCTTCACAATAAAGGATGTATAATCTCGACTTTTACACTCAATTGATTATATCTTATCAAAAATTAATTCCACTATGGAATGTAAGCTGACAGTACAGCAACGTTAAATTTCTCGACCCAAACCTCCCTCCTAAACTCTTTTGATTTACACTAATTATAAAGCCAACCTTGAAATATTGATTGCTACCTACCCAATAGTGCTGTTGATTTGCAATAATTCCCTAATCGTATAATGGCCAAAATTTGAGAGCGTTTAGGGATTAATCGCAGCCAACCTTTTTTCAATAAATATTAATGAAATTTTGTGGAACACAAACAGACCATGCATTTTTAGAGAACAAATATCACCAAAAAGCAAATATCAAACCTTAAAATGACCCATTTGGCAGATAAACTAGGTGAACATAAAGATACTGGGTCAAACAGGTGTAGAAATAAAATACAGTAGCAGCAAACTCTGTTGCCGATACTCGAACCTTACTTGCACTATGGAAGTGAATCCCTGGTTTATGACAAGAGCTGTTACAAAATAATTTGTACAGACTGCAACACAGTAAAGCCCAGTTTACAAAAGGGGGGCAGGAGAGGCAGCCACCCACCCTTATTGGTCCTGGCCTGGGCCCTATAAGAAAAAAATACCATTATACCTATATACCATAGGGGCCCAACTCGCCCTCGGCCGTAGGGCCCTAGCTACACCACTGCTAGTTTAGCGTTTCAAGTGTGCCAACAATTATTTAAATTCCTAGTCCAGGCCATGGTTCTAATTACAAGGCCACCCACATGGCAAGTTCACGATTAATCATTTTAAAGTTTTACCAAAAGTTTTTAAAGGGTTGTGAGCGATAAGTGATTAATCGCTTATCATTAACAGTACTTCTACCCAACAAAATTAATACTTCTTAAATGTTTTCTTAATATTTTTAATTTGGTATGAATACATGTGTAAAAGGTAGAAAAGGTGCATTTTTTTTCCCAATTTCTGCTGAGAACTTGCAGCATATATTCATTTGGATGCATGCTATAATATCTATATCTAATGACATTTTATCACAAGGTTGAAAGTACAACTAATTGCAAAATAATTTATTTTACCACCATGCATTTCTCTGAGGTCCCCCAGAAAAGTGAAAAGTCTCTAAAAGTCTGGGAAGGAGAAATGATCTTCTCTTGGGAAGAAGAAACTGTTTTACATGATTTAAAGGAGCATTAGACCAAAAAGTAAGGGCGCTCATTTTTTGTTTCACAGATAATTTACCCACAACAGATCGATAAACTTCATGTTTCCATAGCCCACAGACAATTCAGGGTCAAGGTCACTTGAATATTCATATTAACCGGAGACTTGCTATACCGTTGCATGCTAGATAAGCATTCAATTTTTGGGGAGTCCTAAAAATACACCCTCACTTTTCGGTCTAGTGCTCCTTTAACTTGTTAAAATAAGGCTGAAAATTCTGGTATGTCAAACCATGTGAGATATGTTTCCGTTCACCTGAACAAAGAAGGAAAATAAATACTTATATGCATAAATCCAAAATTGCTGCCATATATATATAGTACATGCTAAACAGTTTGCTTTAGGAACAACATATTGTCATGATTAAAATGGTACATAGGGGAAAAGACACTTTAATGTTTCCAAAATAAAAAATAAAACCTTGATATTTCAGTAAGTATTTAATGAAAAGAATTATCAAAACTAAAACAATAACTAATCTTCAGCCACCCAGCTTGCAGTATACAGTACTTGTTTGTTTTGATTCAATATCAAGAGTCACATTTCTTTATTACTATTTGGACATGTGAGAGTGAAAGGGATAACAAATTGAGCGGAAACTCTCTGATAAAATACAAAAACAAGCAAAACTGGAAATACCCTGCTGGCACTTTACAGATAATGGACAACTTACATGTACTTATGGAAAAGGATGGATTAGTGAAACACAAATACAAATTAACAATGACAACATTGACAGGTCATTCACAGGTCTGGACCAGAACCAGAAGGTTTGTGGTTCTGATGCTTCTTTTTCAAAGCTGATTGATTTGCAAAATTTGTACTTACTGTCATAGCATATAGCATAGCAAGGTTTAATGTCCGAAAGCATCTAGTGCTGGACATTATATCAAGATGGCCACGGCCTTTGATAACCAGTTGTGAACTCACTGGTTGCAGACCCACCAGGATACAAACCCGGAACGTGTGGGTGAGAGGACAAAACACTAACCACTACACCACATACATGTAGGTCTGTCATGTCATTGCATGTCATGAAATATTTCTTCCAGAATATTTATTAATAAACCACACCCACCAGAAAAATACAGATCAATAAAATTGTTGATAACAACATTAGCATTTGCACAATAATTAACAACATTATCATAGCAAGTTTTATGCAAAAACGATTGCTCATTTATCCTATTGCAAAAATTTGTCAGTATAATCAAGCCCCACCTACTCATTTATATTCCCTACCACAACATTAGAACATACATTATGTACAGACCATGACCCATCAGTGTACCTAATATAGCATAAATCTGATGTACAGTATCATTCATGGGGTACAGTATACGGTGTTTACATCATTTACCACTTTTACATTAAGCCATGCCCACCATGCATATTAATGGCATCTGCCCAATATGGCGCAAAACGGACATACAGTTGCTCATTTATCACTTTCTCAAAATTTTCACTTTAAGCCCCTCCCACTTATTAATATGTATGATATCACTACCAAAAAAAAGCATCTACAGATCATGAGCTATCCTGAGCTATCTGTGACCCAAATATGACATGAATCCAGTTTACCTTTCTTGAGATACAGTGTTACAAGCTCTTTTCAGCAAAATCATATTAAGCCCTACCCACAATGCATATTAATGAAATTCAACAATTTTTACATCATGATCATGTAAACATCAGCTAATCATAAATATCCCAAATATGAAACAAAACATGCGGTTATCAAAATATGAACAATTCACAAGTTTTACTTTAAGCCCCACCTACTTATCAATATGTATGATATCAACACCAAAAACATTAGGGCACATCTACACACCATGGGCTATCTGTGTATTACATATTAACTGAATCCGATGTATTATTCTTGAGATACCATGTTTACAAGCTCTTTTCAATGAATCATGTTCAGCCTCGCCCACCATGTATACAGTATTAATGGCAATTCAATGTTTTTACATCAGGGAGCTGTTTACATCATGAATATATACACAACAGCTAACATCATAATTATCCCAAAGATGAAACAAAATAGACATGCAGTTGTTAAAATATGAGCATTTCAAGATTTGAGCATTTCAAGATTTTTAGCCCTGTCTACTCATAGATTTGCATGACATCAACACCAAAAACAAGAGGGCACATCTACAGATAATGGACTGTGTACCACATATGAACTGAATCCCATGTATAGTTCTTAGATACTGTGTTTACACGCTCTTTTCAACAAAATATGAGCATTTCAAGATTTTTACAATAAGCCCTGCCCACTCATAAAGATGTATGATATCACTACCAAAAATAGGGTACATCTACAGATCATGGGCTACCTGTGTACCAAATATGACGTGCATCCATTTAACTGTTCTTAAGATACCGTGTTTACAAGCTTTTTAAAGCAAAATCATAATAAGTCCCACCCACTACTCATATGAATAAAATTCAAAGTTTTTACATCATGAACATGGAGACATCAACTATCATCATAATTAAAGCAAATATGAAACAAAACAGACATGCCGTTGTTCAAATATGAACATTTCAAGATTTGTACATAAAGCCCGCCAACTCCTTAATAGGCATGATATCACTACCAAAAACAATAGGGCACATCTACATGTATGTGCGATGGGCTATCTGTGTACTACATATGATGTTAATCCAGTGTACTACATATGATGTTAATCCAGTGTACTGTTCTTAAGATATCGCATTTACAAGCTGGCCTTCACAAACACACATACACCCACACACACATACATACATGACCACATAGGTTCTTAATGCTATCGCATCGAACCAAACATTCAGGTGAAAATTTAAGACAAACTTGAAAAAATTTGCTAATCTTTTGATTTTTCATATTGAATCATACAGAATGATGTATAATCAAAATGAGTTTTCATATTGAATCATACAGTATGATGTGTAATTAAAATGAGTTTTTTTATATCGAATCATACAGAATAATGTGTAGTTAAAATGAGTTTATCATATTAAATCATACAGTATGATGTATAATTTAAATGAGTTTTTCATATTAAATCATACAGTATAATATATAATTAAAATGAGATATTCATTTCAATCATACAGTATAATAATGTATAATTAAAATAAGTTTTCATATTGAATCATACAGTACAGTATGATGTATAATTAAGATGAGTTTATCATATTGAATCATACAGTATGATATATAATTAAAATGAGATTTTCATTTCAAATCATACAGTATAATAATGTATAATTAAAATGAGATTTTTATTTGAATCATACAGTATAATAATGTATAATTAAAATGAGTTTTTCATATTGAATCATACAGTACAGTATGATGTATAATTAAGATGAGTTTATCATATTGAATCATACAGTATGATATATAATTGAAATGAGTTTTTATATTAAATCATACAGTATGATATATAATTAAAATGAGATTTTCATTTCAATCATACAGTATAATAATGTATAATTAAATGAGATTTTCATTTGAATCATACAGTATAATAATGTATAATTAAAATGGAGTTTTTATATTGAATCATACAGTATGATGTATAATTAAAATGAGTTTTTATATTAAATCATACAGTATGATATATAATTAAAATGAGATTTTCATTTCGAATCATACAGTGTAATAATGTATAATTAAAATGAGATTTTCATTTGAATCATACAGTATAATAATGTATAATTAAAATGAGTTTTTATATTGAATCATACAGTATGATATATAATTAAAATGAGTTTTTCATATTAAATCATACAGTATGATATATAATTAAAATGAGATTTTCATTTGAATCATACAGTATAATAATGTATAATTAAAATGAGATTTTCATTTGAATCATACAGTATAATAATGTATAATTAGAATGAGTTTTTATATTGAATCATACAGTACAGTATAATGTATAATTAAAATGAGTTGTCATATTAAATCATACAGTATAATGATGTATAATTGAAATGAGTTTTTCATATTGAATTATACGGTATGATGTATAATTAAAATAAGTTTGTTTTTTCCCCACAATCATGTTTTGCCCCTCCAACTAAGATATCTTACATCCGCCGCAGGCCTATAATCAGATCCAGTCAGCGTTCTCACAGTAAAAGATCGACGGATCTTATTGTCTGCAGTGGGTCCAATCTCGAGCTTGAACTTAAGTGAGAACACGCACATAGCAGCCATCATTGCCAAGCCAATTGCAATTAGCTGAGAAGAGATCAGATCAGGGAAGTGCTATTTACTGATCAGATCACTACACTATAAGTAATGTCATAAAATGACCTCATGTGCAACTTATATTTCAGTGTGCTACACACAAGAATTGTGGCACAGTGACCATGAGTACAGTGAATACTACAATGACTCAGCTGTCCCTTGAACTGTTGAAACCATTGCAGCAGAGGATTGAACAATAACGGATTAAGATACCAAAATGGAGGGCTATTGAACTTAAAACACTGCAAATGTTTCTAAAGAAAACAACCTTTTGAACTGCAAATTTGTTGCTGAAGAAAACAACCTTTTGAACTGCGAATTCCAAAACAACTGAAGCCTTTTTTTTTAATTAAATAAAATTATTGTATGTACTTATAATGAAAAATTGCTAATTTAAAATAGCTAGTGAAGGAAGGTCTGTAATGAAAATGTAACTTACCGATGCATAAGTTTTCTCAATTGTAGCTCTCTGTTTAGCAAACTCCCTGAAAAAGGAAAATACACATAAATAAACTGGAGATAAAACAATATGAAAGCAAGCAAATTAGAAACAAAATAATAAAGAAAGCACTACAAAATCTTATTCTGTTATGGATATGCATGTTTAGAAATCGCTCTGATTTGTGTATAATCGACTGAAATCATGACATCACATCCCCACATTCCTCAATTTTTTATATATTATATTTTATTTTTTCTGAAATTTTGTTGCTTTTTAAAAGGAAATCTTATCTCAATAGTAATCGTAAAACTGTGATGTTTATATCTTTCACGCCACATTCAGTTGTGGATCGTTTCTCATTAAGTATGTACAGTATGCATTGTGTGTGTACAATGTGCTGTCAATTCAGCAGCGGTTTTTGATTAATTGTCAGTATTTGTGTTTGACCAATCAAAAATAGTGACTTTTATTGTCGATTACTGTCCATGTTAAGACAATACAATTGGAAGTATCAGAAGAGCAGTGAAACGTAATCTAGTATTGCCAACTGAAGAAAGTTTGACGAAAGACATAAATTCATGTTGCTACGAAAGTGAGGATTAGAGCAGTAACCTTCTACAGTAGACTTTCCATACCAGACATTTCTACATCAGATTCAGATATTGAAGTTGTTTCTTCACCATTCAATTTTAAACTTATATTTGTTCTTGTATATATGTATTTTTCAGTATTCTTAACTATTTTTTCTTTTTTGTTCACATTGTTTTGCATTAAATGTTGTGTCCCTGCACCATGAGCATCACTTTTGATGGATACTGGCGCATAACAAGTACTCATTTTTATTATCATTATGGTGTTTCTTTAAAATATCCTTAACTACTACTTAAACCATAGACATGATGCATGACCATTGGCGTTGAATAACATAATTTTTGCAGCAGCTAGACCACCCATTGTCCATGGGTCAATATTTGTGATCCACTGTATGCCTGGATTACAGCAGCAGGTTTTACCCGGGATTTCCCCCTCAATGGAAATGAGCATCAAACTATCTGGACGGCACTTTCAATGTCCATATTTGTTCAGTTTCTGCCTTTTTATCACGTTCAAGCAGTCCATCACTCTCTTTCACTCCATCCAGTGAGCTGGACAGACTCCGTCTGTCCAGCTCACCGCAGTACCTTTCACCACACCCACCGTTATTCTTCTCTCATCATTTTTTTTCAGAGTCCAACACTCACAAATGTAAAGAACTATGCTCCATACTAGGACCACAACCAATTTCTTCCTTAACTGGAGAGTAATGCTATTTGACTGCCAAACGTTTGTAATTTGGCTGGTCACAGATCTTGCTTTCACTAGCCGGATGCAGATCTCAATGGCTGATGGCTGGTCCATAGTCATAGTGGAAATATCCTCTAGCTGACATGTAAGATGAACTTTGCTTGACCACTGAAGCAATCCTTGAATATATTAAAATATTCATATATAACAACTAGAATGGTAAACACCGTCATGGTTCGCATGCCCATGCAAATCATATGACCTCGCCAATTATAAAAATGGCATCTCAAACTAAGTCCCACATGTCCCACGTGACATCCCATGTCCCACCTGACATCCAATGTCCCACGTGGCATCCTATGTCCCACGTGGCATCCCATGTCCCACTAGGCATCCCATGTCCCACGTGGCATCCCATGTCCCACATGGCATCCGATGTCCCACAAGGCATCCCATGTTCCACATGGCATTCCATGTCCCACATGGCATCCCATGTCCTACATGACATCCCACTACATGTCCCACATGACATCTCATCCCATCCCTTGTCCCACATACCATTCCACCATATTCCCCACATGGAATCCCATGTCCCATATGACATCCCATCCAATGTCCCATATGACATCCCATCCCATCCCCCCTTGTCCCATGTGGCATCTCTCCCTGTCCCCCATGGCCTCCCACCGTATGTCCTGCATCACTTGCTTCCCACCTGATGTCCCATATGGCATCCCACCTTATGTCCCACATTGGATCCAACCATATGTTCCACATGGTATCCCTCCCAATGTCCCAATGACATCCTACTTTATGTCCATTATGTCACATGGCATTCCCTGCCCCTCAGTGACACGTACCCTGCCCCTCAGTGACACGTACCCTGCCCCTCAGTGACTCGTACCCTGCCCCTCAGTGACACGTACCCTGCCCCTAAGTGACACGTACCCTGCCCCTCAGTGACACGTACCCTGCCCCTCAGTGACACATACCCGGCCCCTCAGTAACACGTACCCTGCCCCTCAGTGACACGTGCCCTGCCCCCCTCAGTGACACGTTCCCTGCCCCTCAGTGACCGTGCCCTGCCCCTCAGTGACACGCACCCTGCCCCTCAGTGACATAACCCTGCCCCTCAGTGACACGTACCCTGTCCCTCAGTGACACGTACCCTGCCCCTTAGTGACACGTACCCTGTCCCTCAGTGACACATACCCTGCTCCTCAGTGACAGGTACCCTGCCCCTCAGTGACACGTACCCTGCCCATCAGTGACACGCACCCGGCCCCTCAGTGACACGCACCTGGCCCCTCAGTGACACGTACCCTGGCCCCTCAGCGACACGTACCCTGCCCCTCAGTGACACGTACCCGGCCCCTCAGTGACATGTACCCTGCTCCTTTCTGAACCAAGCTAGGGGTTTGCGATTAAATCATTATAAACCACAAGTGTTCAGTTCTTTTTAGGAATGATTTTTGCACTGTACACAACATGAAAAAGAATATTTCAATGATGAAAATTCTACAATTCAATCGTCAACCGTTTACATGTACACATACATCAAGGTTTTAAAATACAATTGAAAATTCTCTGATTTCATCAACCATTTACATGTACATGTATGTCAAAATTAAGGAAAACAACTGAAATTTCTGTCATCAACCATTTACATATACATGTATGTCAAAATTAAAAAAAGGACTGAAATTCTATGATTTCACCAACCATTTGTACATGTATGTCAAAGTTTTGAAAAACTACTGAAAATTTTAAAGATTTCACCAACAATTTACAATGTACATGAATGTCAAAGTTTAGAAAAATGACTGTTTACAATGTATGAAAATGGCAAAAGGTAGTAATCGTATGCACTAGCTATCTAATATAAAGAGTAGTATGTAATCGAAGTTTAATGTCATTTTTTCACCTGAATGCAAGCAGGAAAGTGACACTTTAGATACATGTTTGCCAACTCATGTGCAGAGTTAATGTAAACCTTAGTTCTTTGTAAAAGAAACAAAACTAATTTTGAATAGGATGATGAAAACCAAAACTGAGAGCAAAGAAGCATCTGTTTGCTGTTGACACTTGACTTTCTGAGACAACAAGGAAGGCACCTTCATGTTAAACATCAGCCACAAGCACAGACAAATCCATTTTGTATTCTGTGGAATGGTATAGAACAAAAGAAACAGGGTAGAGAGGGAAAGAAACAGGATAGAGAGGGAAAGAAACAGGGTAGAGAGGAAAAGAAACAGGGTAGAGAGGAAAATAAACAAGATAGAGGGGAAAGAAACAAGATAGAGGGGAAAAAACAGGGTAAAGAGGAGAAAGAAACAGAGTAGAGGGGAAAGAAACAGGGTAGAGGGAAAAGAAACAGGATAGAGGGGAAAGAAACAGGGTAGAGGGGGAAAGAGACAGGGTAGAGGGGAAAAAACAGGGTAGAGGGGAAAGAAACAGGGTAGAGGGGAAAGAAACAGGGTAGAGGGGCAAAGAGACAGGGTAGAGGGGAAAAAACAGGGTAGAGGGAGAAAGAAACAGGGTAGAGGGGAAAGAAACAGGGTAGAGGGGAAAGAAACAGGGTAGAGGGGAAAGAAACAGGGTAGAGGGGAAAAGAAACAGGGTAGAGGGGAAAGAGACAGGGTAGAGGGGAAAAAACAGGGTAGAGGGGAAAAAAACAGGGTAGAGGGGAAAGAGACAGGGTAGAGGGGAAAAAACAGGGTAAAGGGAAAAGAAACAGGGTAGAGGGCAAAGAGACAGGGTAGAGGGGAAAAAACAGGGTAGAGGGAGAAAGAAACAGGGTAGAGGGGAAAGAGACAAGGTAGAGGGGAAAGAGACAGGGTAGATGGGGAAGAGACAAGTAGAGGGGAAAGAAACAGGATAGAGGGGAAAAGAAACAGGGCAGAGGGGAAAGAAACAGGGTAGAGGGTAAAGAAACAGGGTAGAGGGGAAAGAAACAGGGTAGAAGGGGAAAGAAACAGGGTAGAAGGGGAAAGAGATAGGGTAGAAGGGGAAAGAGACAGGGTAGAGGGGAGAAAGAGACAGGGTAGAGGGGGAAAGAAACAGGATAGAAGGGAAAAGAAGCAGGGTAGAGGGGAAAGAAACAGGGTAAAGGGGGAAAGAAACAGGGTAGAGGAGGAAAGAGATAGGGTAGGGGGAAATAAACAAGGCAGATGGGAAAGAAACTTGGTCGAGGGAAACTTGGTCAAGGGGAAAGAAACTTGGTCGAGGGGAAAATGGGAAAAGGAGATGGTAGAGGGAAAAGGGGAGGGTAGAGGAGAAAGGGGCAAGGTAGAAAGGGAATAAGACGGGGTAGAGGGGAAAAGCAAAAGGGTAGAGGGGGAAAAGTGAAGAAAGGGAAAGGGTAGAGGGGAAAAGGGAGGAAAGAGAAAAAGGGGAGGGTAGAGGGGAAAGGGGCAATGTAGAAAGGGAATGAGACAGGATGGAGGGGGAATGAGATGGTTAGAGGTGAAAAGAGGCATGAATATAAGAAAGTGGGTGGGTGTATAACGAAGACCTCTAAAACGAAGACATATACACAAAAGTGCATAGTATATATGCACTGATGGAGGTGGAGGTGCTGTGGCTCAGTGGTTAGGAGTCATGCTTGTATTCGAGAGGTACCAAGTTTGATTCCCGTTGTGAGAGCTGCATTGTGTCCTTGAGCAAGACACCATACTCTACTTCCTTCAGTCCACTCAGCTGTATAATGAGTACCAGCACTGCTTGAGGAGTTAATCTGCGTTGGACTGCCATCCCGTCCAGGGGGAATAATGTACTCTCATCCCCTTGCGCCATGGAAACCAGGGACAAGCACTGGCTCAATGAGCCTAATGGCTCAGATGAATTTAGCTTTATATATGCACTGAAGCATGACATCACTGGCGATGTCTGGGGAGTTGGAATTGTGAGAAATACAATTTCATTAATTTTCATTATTTCTTTCACATTTTTACATAATGATTAAAATTTGTGAAAAAGACATTCAACATTTTTTTCAAAACTTTTTCACCTCCTGAAAAATAGCCAAAACACATTCTTTAACTGTTTTTTAACATTTTTGTAATTAATTATGTTTCAACTTTTTTAGTATTTTCCCGTTGTAACTTTTTGAAAAACTTTTTCATCATTTTCGGACTAACGTGTAGTCTATTTTTCAAGGTCTTCCTTTTTCAGATTTCAAACTTTATTTTAGAGATTTGCAATATAAGGCAAATCTCTAAAAAGAAGACCTCAAAAATGAAAAGGAAGATCTTTGGAAAATTAAAAACAACCAACCCTTGTTAATTCTCATCATTCAAAGTATCAAACATGGTTCATTTTTCACCTTCTTTACATTTTTCCCTAAGTTTGTAATTTTCCAAAAAGACATTCCTTTCACCCTCTGAGAAAATAACCAAAACGTATATTTTAACCATTTTCCAACATTTTCTTAATTAGTTTATGATTCAACATTTTTATTTTTTCCTTTGTAATTTCAAAAACTAATTCAATTTTTAAAGATTTCATATTTAATTGAGGAGAGGTTAACACAGAAGTTTTATCTAATTAATTGGGTAGAAATGGATGGCTGAAATAACATATAGTTAATGTATTACATTCCTACATTTACAACCATTGGATACCTTAGGAGAGTACTAAGTAAAGCTACTGATTAATCACATAAAAATATTGACAACATTTTTAATTAGCAAATTAAGTGTTCAAAAAGTCCAGAGTATTATGTTAGTAAGTGTTCAAAAAGTCAAGAGTATAATGTTGGTAAGTGTTCAAAAAGTCAAGAGTATAATGTTGGTAAGTGTTCAAAAAGTCCAGAGTATAATGTTAGTAAGTGTTCAAAAAGTCCAGAGTATGTTAGTAAGTGTTAAAAAAGTCAAGAGTATAATGTTAGTAAGTGTTCAAAAAGTCAAGAGTATGTAAGTAAGTGTTCAAAAAGTCCAGAGTATACTGTTAGTAAGTGTTCAAAAAGTCAAGAGTATGTTAGTAAGTGTTCAAAAAGTCAAGAGCATAATGTAAGTAAGTGTTCAAAAAGTCAAGAGTATAATGTTAGATAATGTTCAAAAAGTCATCCAGAGTATATTGTTAGTAAGTGTTCAAAAAGTCAAGAGTATGTTAGTAAGTGTTCAAAAAGTCAAGAGTATAATGTTAGTAAGAGTTCAAAAAGTCAAGAGTATAATGTTAGATAATGTTAAAAAAGTCCAGAGTATAATGTTAGTAAATGTTCAAAAAGTCAAGAGTATAATGTTGGTAAGTGTTCAACAAGTCAAGAGTATAATGTTAGTAAGAGTTTTAGAAGTCCAGAGTATAATGTTAGTGAGTGTTCAAAAAGTCCAGAGTATAATGTTAGTAAGTTTTCAAAAAGCAAAAAGTATAATGTTAGTAAGTGTTCAAAAAGTCAAGAGTATAATGTTAGTAAGTGTTCAAAAAGTCCAGAGTATAATAGTGTTCAAAAAGTCCAGAGTATAATAGTGTTCAAAAAGTCCAGAGTATAATGTTAGTAAGTGTTCAAAAAGTCCAGAGTATGTTAGTAAGTGTTAAAAAGTCAAGAGTATAATGTTAGTAAGTGTTCAAAAAGTCAAGAGTATGTAAGTAAGTGTTCAAAAGTCCAGAGTATACTGTTAGTAAGTGTTCAAAAGTCAAGAGTATGTTAGTAAGTGTTCAAAAAGTCAAGAGTATAATGTAAGTAAGTGTTCAAAAAGTCAAGAGTATAATGTTAGATAATGTTCAAAAGTCATCCAGAGTATATTGTTAGTAAGTGTTCAAAAAGTCAAGAGTATGTTAGTAAGTGTTCAAAAAGTCAAGAGTATAATGTTAGTAAGAGTTCAAAAAGTCAAGAGTATAATGTTAGATAATGTTAAAAAGTCCAGAGTATAATGTTAGTAAATGTTCAAAAAGTCAAGAGTATAATGTTGGTAAGTGTTCAACAAGTCAAGAGTATAATGTTAGTAAGAGTTTTAGAAGTCCAGAGTATAATGTTAGTGAGTGTTCAAAAGTCCAGAGTATAATGTTAGTAAGTGTTCAAAAAGTCCAAAGTATAATGTTAGTACTGTAAGTGTTCAAAAAGTCTAGAGTATAATGTTAGTAAGTGTTCAAAAAGTCAAGAGTATAATGTTAGTAAGTGTTCAAAAAGTCCTGAGTATAATGCTCAACTTTTTTACACAAATCATTTTCACCAAATTTGTTTAAACTTTTTAAATTCCAAATCTTCTAATCGGAACAATATATGACATTATTTTCAAAGTTTTATTTGTTTGTCTTTTACTCTATATTACACGACATAGATTTTAGACATGTCTGACTACTCACTTAACCCTTTACAGAGGGCGGATCTATGAAAATCACAAGGCTTCTGGTTATCATTGACCTGATGAAAAATATTGGAAATTTTTATTTCCAACCCCCAGAAGCAGGGGCGGAGCCAGGATAAAATTTTAGGGGGTCCAAGCCAAAAAACTATTTTATGAACAGTTTTGTCATGATTAATGAAATATATTGGGACAAGAGTGCAGTCTCATCAGTGGGCAGCAGGGGAAATGTATTCTTGAAGGATTTCACCTTCCCTATATTGCATGTTTTCTTTCTACTAGGAAAATTGGGAAATCAAAATAATTGCAAGGAAAATTTGGCAAAATCATTAGAAAGAAATTTTAGTAAAATTAACAATGTCATTAAGCCCCCTTTCCAACCTGTACCCTCCCCAACCCCTACACATTTATTAACTCTAGCATTAAGATTACAAAAAGATAAAATGTATGATAAACTCAAAACATTATAGTAAACTTTACTTCCTTAACCCTTAGTCTACCACGCGGCAATATTATCTCCGTTTTGGGTGCCCCATCTTGGACTCCGTCTCCCAAGCACGTTTTCAAAAAAGTGTTGGTAGAGTATTAGTGTTAAGCAGTAACAAAACCTCACACCAAATTTAATCCAAATCTAATCGTCAGTTCTTGAAATATCTTGATGGCAAACGGACAAATGGACAAACAGAGGTGAAAACATAAACTCCATCCACCTTGTTGGCAGAGGTACATGTGAACTGTCGAATAAGAAAATAAAGGCGGAGTCAAATAATCATGCCTGATATCTCTTGGTGCATACCACATGAAATAAATTCTATCCTATGGCCCAATTCATGTTCTGCATGACATTCCTCCCTACAGTATGTCAATATGTAGTCGCATCCTGTACACTCCATACTAAGTATACATATCTTATCAGTTCATATACTGTGGCAACTTTATGCAAACGAACACAATAATATAGGTGGAGTTTAATAATCATGCCTGATACAGCCATTAATGCACAAATATTTGAAGAATTTGAAGGGTTTTAAACAAACCTCCAGTCTTATGAGAGACACTTGGGGATCTATGAAGAATATTGTAAAATTATATCATCTTACAGTTTAACTTCTAAGCAAATATCAAATGTTTTGTAGACTTTTTAGGGAAACTAGTCTTAAACCTGTCTTAAGTGTCTCTAAAAATTAACATTTTGTAAGGACATTCCTTCCTTCCATGATATATCTGAAGAAATTAACATTTCTGAGGAAATCTCAGTAAAAACTGTGGACGGCTGGAATCATCATGTAAATCATCAATTTACAGTAGGTTCGCATTATATGCTTCGCAAGCTCACCAACATTTAAATTTTCTCTGAATATTATTCATTTATAAAATACAAATGACTGATTTAAAATGACTATTTCATCATGCATGTACTGTACTGTGTTTTATTCATTCATTTTTGAAGCAAATTCTGGGTGTCCATGGACCTTTGGACTCTTTTGAGAGCATCTCACATGATAGCTCACTTTCAAGTCAACAAAAAGAAGACTTAACCTCAGGACAATAGCGACCTTTGGGCAAAATCAGTGGTTACTATTATTCTTATAACCAAAGGATTTTTTTGAACCAATGCCAGGAGCAATTTGTCCGGATTCGCATGGCAATTTGCAAAATATGCAAAAAATGATCACTGTGATACTGTACAACAGAAAAATTGTTTAACAAAATTACAATGCAATAAAAAAAAATGAAAAAGGGTTCACATGATATTCAGGAAAATGGCTTCAAAAGTTTCTTAAATAATCAAAAATACAGCTATTAAAAATTCCTGACAAACAAATCCATTAATAAATTTATTTCATTCAAGAAGCCTTAATTTTGCAAAATAATCCCCCCAAAAAGAAAAAAATCTATCTGCCTTAACTTCAGATGACAAGCTTAGGTAGATGAAAAAAATAACAGATACATGTAGTGTCTGATAATACAGTCTGATAGCATATAAAAGTGTGTGTTAAGTGCAGTAGGCCTACATAGTGTATGTTACACATGTAGTTCTTTACATCTCGGTCTCCAAGTCCATTCTAAAATTCAATATTACATTTCATCGTTAAAAACTACAGTGCTAGAATTATTTACATTAAGATATATTTATTTCATATATTTCTTCATGATTTTATAACATTTGTTTCATTTTCTGTTTCAGTGATCGAGTAGCAAAACTGATAATCAAATTTCCACAAACAAATTGCTCCCTGAATGCTAGAAGCATCACTTGAAAACATATCCATTATAACAGCTCTCTGCTGTGATATGTTGCTGGTATATAAATGGTTTTGATATCAAACTGTTCAAAGCTTGAGGAAAATTAAGGAAGAACGTCTGTGGTGTTGGGGTATCTACACGGAATTAGAATTATGCAAAAATTTCCAACTGAATGTGTCCCAAACCTTCCTGTGAAGAATTACAGAAGAAAACATACAATTAATTGTCATTTGCTTTTATTTTTATTTATTCATTTTAAACAACAAAACATCTTGGAAGTTTGTACTATAAATTTTGAATTTAAGATTGAGTAAAGAAGTAAGGACAGACTTATGAGTCTGAGAATATGAGGGGGATTGGGTTCTAGTCCTATCAAAGAAGGTGGAGAAATTGGGGTACCTAATGAGGTTGTATACAGGGTTTTGGGTGTTGGTAAGGACTCTAAAAGTGTAGGAAAGGCAAAGCTTTCTACACCTTAGCAGAAAAGGGGGTTCGTTGGCTTCAACGTGAAGGCTGGTGATGGAGGAGGTCCTGTAGACACCCAGGCAAGCCTGAGGATTTCATGTTGGGTGGTGTTGATGTGGTTAAGGTAAGAGTTGTGAGCGGCACAGTAGACAATATTGCCATAGTCGAGCTTGGCATGAATGGTGAGCCTGAAGATTTTGATAAGAGCATGGGGGTCCTCACCCCAAGTGGTGTTGGAGAGGAGGTAGAGAATGTTGAGAGAGCTGTTGCATTTCTGTTTCAGGTTGGCGATGTGTTGTTTGCAGGAGAGCTTGGGGTCTAGGGTTAAACCCAGGAACTTAGTGTGGTCAACTTTAGGGATGCGATTGCCATTGAGCAAGAGGTTAGGGTTGAGGTGGAAGTTGTTGAAATGACAGAAGTGCATGCACTGTCTTGTCTTTGGAAAATTTGAATTGTTGTGCCAGTCTTACAGCCAGTTGAGGCTAAGTTGGAGCCTATTTTCAATGAGAGAAAAGCTGGGGAGGTGTAGAAGATGGGGCCAAGGTTTTCTGCAATGTTGTTAATGCTCAGGTTGAAGAGAGTAGGGGAGAGGATGCTGCCTTGGGGGATACCCTCTTCTTGGGGTTAGAGGTTGAAGAGGTTGTGGCCAATACGAACATGGAACTACCTGGTTGAGAGGAAGTTTTGAAAAAGATGGGGAGGTGATGGTGTGAAGTGTTAGGGTAATGCTGTATTTCCAAGATGTGTCAAAAGCTTTCTCGTGGTCAAAAATGATGGCAATGAGGTCTTCCTTTTTTGCAAAGGATTTCTGGATAGCGATGTCGAGCGTGATTAACTAGTCCAGGGTATTGCGACGTTTCCGGAAGCCGCTTTGGGGGTTCTGTTTGTCTCAAGGAACCAGTTGAGTCTCTGGTTAATGATCCTTTCCATAATCTTACAGAGACAGCAGGTGAACGGCTATGGGGCAGTAGCTGGAGGGGTCAAAGCTGTCCTTCTTTGGTTTGGGGATGGGGGTGATGATAGCTGTCCTCCAGATAGGGAGAAAGGAGTGTGAGGACCAAATGCAGTTGAGTACGTTGAGTAGGGTAGCGGTAGCATTGTTAAGGTGTTCTTTCAGGAACTGGTAGATTGATTTGGGCCCTTGAAGGTGCAGCCAGCGTAGTGGATGGCTTGCTTTAATTCAGATACTGTAGGGTGAGGGGGTGAGCTCTTAGTGTTGTCGGAGGGAAAGGTAATACTCCAGGTTTCATCGCATGCTTTTTTGGCTTTGTATGCATTGGGGAAGTTGGCTGAGGACGAGATTTTGCTGAAGGAGATGGGGAGGCAGTTAGCAATAACCAATTAAGGATATGAGCATGGTAATATGTACTCTACCCATTAATTGTATCGGTTTCCTAAAAATATACTGTACATGGGTACAGTATATACATTATTCATGCTTTTGTAACAGGAAATGAAAACAATACTATAAACATACAGTACAAACTTACAGTATCTGCTGTATTGCAGTACATTACACAATATTCTATGTTGCAGTGCAAAGGGGTGAAGTCAAAAGCATTTAATGTGTGGGAGGGGACAGAAAAAGTGAGTAAAATTTCCCTGGAAAGATTTCCAATTGAAGAAATGCTTTAACCACAAGGATACAATATATTTTTCTGGAAAGGACAGTATCACTTATGTTTATTTCTCAAATATTTCTATCCTTTTTCATATTGAAATAAAACATACAGTACAAACTTACAGTATCTCCTGTATTGCAGTACATTACACAATATTCTACTGTATGTTGCAGTGCAAAGGGGTTATTAGTTAAAAAATGTGTGGTGGGTACAGAAAAAGTAAGGATTTCAATTGAACAAGTGCTTTAACCACAAGGATACAATATGTTTTCTGGAAACTATCAGATATTGTTTATTTCTCAAATATTTCTATCCTTTTCATAATTAGGTTGAAAGTTTAAACTTATTTAGAACTATGGTATACACCCTTCTCTTGAAAATTTGGATAAACTGTAGGAGTACTTTAAAGTCATTAAGGATACATCAGGTATATACAGTATGACCAGGCCATCAGGTTTCAGAGTGATTACATTTTAACTAATTCTGTCATGTCCATGCAATAAACAACTTTCCTTCTTTCAGGCTCACACAATACTGGGCTTTGGCAAGTTATTCATGGCAAGGTCTGCTCTTGAGCATACTGTAAATTGCACAGTGAACTGAAATGCCTAAAATACTTAATGTAAAGTAATATGCAAATAAAGTAGCTGTACAGTATATATCAAATGATTCTGAATTTCATTTTGATGAATCAATGTTCTACTCTTTGAGGTTAAAGCTAAATCCAGAGCCAGTGCTTATCCTTGATTTTAATGGCGCAAAGCGGATTAAAGTACATGACTCCCCCTAGAGGGGACACCAGTCCCTCGCAGATTAACTCCCCAGCAGCGCTAGTACTCATTTTGCATCTCAGTGGACTGAAGCAACTTGAGATAAGTGTCATGCTCAAGGACAAGATGCAGTGCTCATGATGGGAATTGAACCCGGTACCTTTCGAACCCTCTTTGTGGTACACAAGACAAATTTAGCACTTCACGTAGTGCTGATAATGTACAGTAACACTGTATGTACAGAATACAGAACTACACTATGGCATACAGTGCACTGTAGCATTTCATTTGTATAAAGCAAAATGCAATGGAGAAATCTGATTTAAGCTGAAAAGTTGTAATAACATTTAAATTTGTTGAAATTAATTAAAATATTTACTTAATTCATTTTGTGTGGTTCATGGGCTGGATGTGCACCATAGCAAATGTTATTCACATGATACAGTATCTTTCTCTTTTAGTTAAATTTCCTACATCTTAGATATTTAAAGTGTACTGTACTGTATGCAGAACGCTTGAAGAAAGTGTGGTATTGTTAATGCAAATACAGTAGTGTAACTACAAATTTAAACAATCAAAATGTTTTATTTATTTTATGACTTAAGAATTTCAGCAATTCACCTTTGATATAATATATCAAACACACTATCACTGTCACAGGGTGTAACGGTATCACTCTTACTAAGAGAGCTGCGCCAATAAATAAACATAAATCTCAAACAGCTATCTTTGCAAATTCTTAAGCTTTAAGTATGTCTGCAATTTCAAAATGACATCACGTCCTAGAAAACTAATCTTTAAGTGTAAAGGTCCATGGACTTTTGAACTAGAATGGTAAATATCATCATGGTTCACATGCCCATGCAAATTGACACCCGTATCATATGACCCGGCCAATTATAAAATAGTATCTCACAACATGCCATCCCATGTTCTACATGGCATCTCACACTAAGTCTCACATGACATCCCATCTCTTGTCCCACATGACATTCCACCATATCTCCTGCAGTACATGGCATTCCACCATATGGTGGCATTCCACCGTATGTTCCATATGGCATTCCACCATATGTCCCACATGGCATTTCACCATATGTCCCACATGGCATTCCACCATATGTCCCACATGGCATTTCACCATATGTCCCACATGGCATCCCATTCTATGACCCACATGGCATCCCTCCCTATGTCCCCATATCATCCCACCTTATATTCCCACATCAGTGGCTTCCCACCTGTCCCACATGGCATCCCACCTTATGTCCCACAGTGGATCCCACCATATCTTTCCATCCTACTTTATGTCCCACAAAGCATCACATCCCATGGCCTCCTACAATACCCTATGTCCCACATAGCCTCCTACCCTATGTCACACATGGCATCCCAACCTATGTCACACTCTGTGTTACTAATGGCATCCCACCCCATGTCCCACATAAGATCCCACCCAATGTATCACATTACATCCCATGTCCCACATAGCATCCCATCCCATAGCATTCCACCCTATGTCCCTAACGGCATTCCACCATATATCCCACATGGCATCCCACCCTGTTTCACATGGCATCCCACCCCATGTCCCACTTGCCATAGGCTCCATAAAAGTCTTGTCCTAGCTATCCCAATCGCTGATTGAGCACACTATGTATGAATTAAAGTCTGTCAGTCCATATACATGTAATAACTTATATGCAAATGACCTGTTGACTAAGAAAAAAGACGGGAGTCAAATAATCATGCCTTGGTGCATACCACATGGTATATATTCTATATTATGTCCCGCATGGCCCCCATCCATGTCCCATATGACATTCCTCCCATCCATGTCCATATGCTGTCACATCCTGTCACACTCCTTGACTGAGCATACTACAGTAAGTAAAACAGTTTTGTCAGTTCATATACATTAATGTAGAAATTTGATGCAAATAAACACAATGATAAAGGCGGAGTTTAATATTCATGCCTGATACCGCCGTTAGTGCACAAATATTCTAAAGAAGTTTAAAGTGGTCCTGCCATGCCTCCGAAAAAACAAGATTTAACTTTATGTAGGTTTTCATGTCCCTAAATTCAATAATCCATCTAGAAATCCTGGTTCAAAGTCCATTTTCACGATAAAAAAGGACTTAGAAATTGGTCATTTATTACTTGCTCTAAAAAAAAGTTGAAAGGGATTTGTGACATCATAACAGTTTGCTACGTCATTTCAGGGACTGCTGATCGTAAACTATGCATGACATACATACTAACCACATTCAAATAGCGTCTGATTACCAACATTTTTCGGGCTGTTCAGATTTTAATTTGTCATTTTGAAGTTCAAGCTATGATAAAAATGATTTTAATTAAAGTTTTATTTATCAATGTTCAAGTCTCTGTCGTTTGACGTTTAGACACAGGCCTATTTAAACCGAATAGTTCACACAATTCCGTTAGCATTTTTGCACTTGAATTCAAAGATTTTGAAAAAATTGTGAAAATTTAGTTATGTTTATTTTGTAAGTTTTAATATGCTTGGCATATGGACACAATAATTACAATTCAGTTCTAATTTATTGATTCTCCTTCCTTCGATCATATTTCATACTATATATAAAATAAATCATATAAGCTTACAAGTGATTAAGTGGCCCAGTCTGTTACACCATTGTCTTTTGAGCGAGAGGTTATGAGTTCGAATCTCACAGTCTTATTCTATTTATTTTCTTCCTCTGTTTCTTTCATTTGAGTTTTTATTACTCGTGAAACAGTAAAAATTTCATGACAGAGGGAGAGAAAGTGAGGCAGTCAAGCTACAGTACTGTTTAAATCAAACAGAAAAGGGGAATAACATTCTGACATGAGCTGAATATGCCACTGTACCCAGCAAGCCCCAAAAACTTGCTTCATGTCAAGTGCACAAAACATGTCCAGGATCGCCTTTATTTTGTTTCCTTTTGCCATTGATAAACACTTTTAGTTTGAGAATTTATATTACTAAATCCTCCAACTACACAAAGCTGCGGGATTTTGATTAATATTTACTTTGAAATTATACACATTTTGAAAAACAAAGGAAGACGATAATTGACACTAGTCGCAAAACTTCAATGACATACACACACAAAATGTGTCAGCGATGTATTTACTTACAGGAGTCCCTAAAGTGATGTCATCGCATAAGAAGCCAAATTCTGATTTTCTTTCGTCGAGGTGAGAGTTACTCATTCTTCTTTTAACATTTTCTCACAAACAGTGGGGTGTAGAGCAGAATAAATAATATTTTTGCAAATCAAATATTCCAAATATCATATTTATCAGTAGTTCCGACCCCCATGGCAGGACCACTTTAGGGGTTTTAAACCTTAAGTGTTATGAGAGACACTTGAGGATCTCTGAAGAATTTTGGGAAATTATATCAACTTACAGTTATCTTCGAAGGAAACATCAAATGTTTTGTAGACTTTTTATGGAAACTAGTTTTCAACCTGTCTTAAGAGTCTCTGAAAAACTTTAACATTTAGTAAGGAAATTCCAGCCTTCCATGAAGATATCTTTTTCTGAGGAACTGTCAAGAAACATTAATATTTTCTGAGGAATTCTCAAAAAACTTGAATCATTTCTAAGGAAATCTCAGGCAAAACTGTGGACGGACAGACGGATGAGCAAAATTGCCATTACATGAGTTCCCATTATGCTTTGCAAGTTCACCAAAAATAAAATTGTAAATACTTTTTTTTTTGTTAACTGGCAAATTACTTAAAAAATTGATTAAATATTGGCCTGATGGTTTTCATTTTTAGGTCTTGGTATATAACTATCTATGCATTTTCTCTCAAGTTGGTCTTTTTATTTCATTGACTAATTATTTGGAAAGAAACAGATTGTGACAAAAGACTTTGATGATCTCAACGCATAAGGAATGGTTTAAGGCTTACAAAAAGTAAGGTTAGATGTGAGATTATAAGTTTCCACCACAATACTTGAGAGTTTCATCAAAATGTAATTAATCAACTACTGCAAACCAAATTAATAAGTAGAGTGTAAACAGAGTTGCCACCATATCTTTATACACTGCACAGGGCCTGGGCCTTATCAGGAATATGTTACTTTAGCTGGCCTAATCATTCTTATTTTGTATTACTGTACGTTTAATGTATAAATGGCTGATGCATTAATTTTTATCCTCAAATTACTATTTGGGCTGCTTTAACCTTAATAGAGAAGAGGAATGAATCATGTTTATTGTAAGAAAAGTGGGTATGAGTAAACACCTTTGGCCCCTCCCTGTTTTAAGTCTGACGGAAAAAAAACCGAGAAGTAAATGAAGACCCACCTGATATCCTCCAGCAAGTCTGTCTCTGCTTGGTGTTTACTGTTTAGTTTGGACACTTGCTCTTTCTGAACAATGTGCAGCTCATTAAATATCTTGACCTAGAAAATAGATGCAAACATTGAAACATTGAAAAGGGTGTAACAAGGGCCATGTTCCTCATAAAAAGTTCACCCTGTGGATGAAAAAAAACAAGGTACCTCTAATGTTGAAAAATAACTGATTATAATAAGTAATTGACTTACATGTAAAGATTAATTCAGTGGTCAAGAAGTCCATCTTATATAAAAAGGTCTTCAAAAGAAACATAATGGTGAAGAAAGCAAATCTTATTCCATTAAGGGGATATTTAAGTTTCAAGTTCGGTATCATTTGTGTAGAAACAACTGAAATCAGACTACTGTAGTTGTGACCATAGGCATTGATCCTGTGGGAATGGGGTATAAATCCTCTCCACGTTTTTGAGAGGGGCATGTTTGTTTGTTTGTTTGATGAGGTCTTAACGGCACCACGACAACGAAGGTCAAATTGTGCCTGAGAGGTCAGATCATTTTAGAGAGGCATGGTAATACAATTATTCCCCCACTTTGTGCCCTAGCAATATTCCAAAAGCATATTATTTTTGAATTTCACATAGCAAATGTTTGTGTTACTTTCTTCAATCTGTCAGGAAAAATACTATTAAAATCAGGGATGGTCTTTAACACCACATGGTCTGAAAGCCCATGTTTTATTTCTGTAAAGGAGTACTTTTTGAACTTTGAAAAGAAGGTGGGGAAGGTCATGATTGGGCCTGGGTCCCAATTGTAAGTTTTGTCCTGTACCCCATTTCAAAGATTCTTTCTTAAGTATTTTTACAAGCAGGGAAAATGGCATATGGGCATACTGTATGTTCAGTAATTGCTTCTTTAACAGAAAAAAGCTAAGTGTACAGATGTAGGGCTGTTTGGCTCGAAGATTGTTGACATGGAAAAATCAAAGTACTGTAGATTATATGCATGCAATGGGCGTAAAATTTCACAACTTTAGTCTTTTTTAGTGTAATATAATTGTGTTACTTTCTTCATTGAAATGATCAGATATGCAATCTTAAGCTGAAAGTTTTTCAATGTTTGAAAGGGCATTTTAAGAATGTGAAAAATGGTACTTGTCCTCTCTGAAAAGGGTACTTTTTAAACTTTTAAGAAAAGTTTGGGGACCCTGGTTCTGCCGCCTCTGGAAACACCCTATTTTTTCTGAATAATATGATCCTAAATTTTGGGAATTTTACAAATCATGAGTTTATTTATTTTCTTGATTTTCTTGACAAATTTCAATAACCCTGCAATACTGTAGCTTAGGCTCGGAAAACAAAATGATAGCAAAAACAAATAAAGTAGCATGCTGGAATAAGAATCAGAAATGAATAGGCTGAGAATTTTTGTCATGTAAGGGGCCACTTGAAAGATTTCAAGATTCATCATTTACAGCTTAGATTTCATCATGAAAAGCCTCTAAAAATGCAGAGCTTCCGGGGACTTTGCCCCCTGTACCCCAGGATCCCTTAAGCGGGCCCGTGCTGAAAGCACCAATGAATTATTCTTTCCACAACCTTCATCCATCCCCCCCTCCCCCCCCCCACCCCCCACACACACTTTTCAAAAAAGATTTACTGTAGGAAACTTGGTTGAGACATCACAACCTCAGATTTCCAAACGTATTTTGTCCTGTAATTTTGTGGCTGTAGTACTGTATTCCGATGGAATGTACTCAACAAAGAATTTATGCCCTGAAAAAAATCCAAACAATAACTTTCCTGAACTCTTAGAAAATCAAATTATTTTGCTATCAAAGAAAAGCAAAACAATTTGTTTCCAGCATGAAAGGAAAATGATGAAATGTGAATAACATTGACTGACACAAACTCAAAACAATAAATGCTTGGCAAAAATACAAGGGTAATGATGGAATATGGGAGTCGTGGAGTTTATAACAAATGTAACTAGTGATCAAGCCACCATGTTAATACAATGATGATTGCAATTATGCAACCAAAAACAACAAACTTTTACTTCTGATGACTACCATCTTCTTTCCTTACCTTGTAAACACAAAAAACTTGGTCTTCCACATTTAGGAGACGATCCAAATCAAATGGTGATATCACTGAGTAAATTATCTTTTAAATGTACTGTACCTAAAATCATTATTTTGTTTTTTGGCTCATGGTCTTTTACAGTGAAATTCCTGCATAGAATTGAATTTTCTACGCTTAGCATTGTTATGCATATACATGCGAGTGTACACAAGCTAGAGAAAGAGCAACACGGGTGAGAACATTTTAAGGGTGTTTTTACAGGCATGTATACTGTAAAGCGCAAGAATTGGATTGCACTGTTTGAGCATTGCAATTCCAACGCGTACAACGCCATATGCGTATGTACGTGCCACAAGGGTAAGATATTCAAAATATTGTGCACTCTAATTTAGAGGCATAATACATTTATTTGTGCAAGCACATGTACATGCGCCGGCATTACATGTATTGTTTAAAGCGTTTCACGATTTAAAAAAAAAAACTGACAAAAAATTGTCTTTTATTTTTCTTTCTTTTAAATTTTGACCATTTATCGTTGTTGTTTCTCTCCTATATTAACAACTGCAACAGGAAACAAACTAAAGTGTGTTTAATTTTCCAGTGAGAAGGGGGTTGATTTTGATATTGAAAATAAAGGCTCCCAGAAAAATCTTTTTTTTGAGACTGGCTAAATCTCATTGACAATTTGTATTAATGTGTGGCACAACTTTTCAATAGACATGGGCACATACCCAAATCAGTAGATATGGAGATCTGCTCTATTTAGGTATGTGGATGCGTACTAGAATGAAACTCGTTATGCAAAGTGAACAAAATGGGTCATCAAATGTTAGAAAGATATTTGGGGGGATGAATTGTTTTGGTGGGCCTAAGAATTCTGGGGTATTAGGGAACAATGTAAAATGTTTAGCAATCGGAATTGGCCAGGGTGCATGGCGGACTTAGTCTGATCATCTAATGCAGTATGCACTTTAGTTTGATTTGTTGATGTTTAACAAGCAGCACACTTTAGTTAATTTTAAAGGAATTCCCTCCTTGGAATTCCACTGGAAATATATTAGAAATATATTCAAATACAGTGTAAAATTTTAGTACAGTAAAGTAAGTTAAAGTTGTCCAGACAATTGAACTTGCTTGAATTGGTCAAGGCTCCTAACAATTTCAATCGTTCAAGCTAAAATGCATAACCTAACTGCTATACAATTACTAAGTCAGTCTTCAGAAAAAACAAAAACAGTGGTGCGTGGGCGAATGTTAGGGAGTAGGAGGCGGAGAAGTGCGTAAACAACCCGCGGTACTGCCTGGTGCATAACTCTCCTCCTACCGCCGTAACTAATACCGGTGACCTAAAAATGTCTTCTGAAGCTATCCCAACAAAATAAGTGACATAACAGTAAAATTACCTTCCGTGGAGGTGGCTCCATTATCATTTACTCGTTGTCATTACAGTATTTATCTCAAAAAGTAAGATTAAACAAAATATCCTCACTGATTTCCACTAACGTTAATGCGAAGACCCGAGCAGTTTGTGTTGACGCGATATGCATGATATCGATATATGAACGACTAACTTTGGGATCTGCTTTTATTTCCATGGATTACTCCCCTCCTTTTGGCTGCAATTACACACCTTAAGTAATCTTTGGCTCGAAAATTCAAAATATAAATCAAATAAAAAATATGTCGATTCTATGCAGACTTATTTCCCAACTAAATAGAGAGTTGGAATGTGAAATGTTTAAAAGATAAATTTTGCTTTTACTTTCAGTCACCAATAAAATGTTCGTAAAAACAACATATTTCAGAACAAGATTTGTATGAAGAGTTTGGAAGAGCCACCTCCGGGAACTCCCCTAAACAAACATTTTATCGAGAATCAGCTGTTTTTCTCAAACTTTATTTCTTCTCACTTCTTCAAGTTCAAGACATGTGTACGAATGAAATCTTTATTTGGAAATCAGAATGTAACGTTTCTTATACCTGCATGGTCAACTAGTATTTAAAAAGTTACTTTACTCTGCAATTTTTTTTTTTTAATTCTTAGATAAAGTTTTCTTCATATTTTTTTTCTATCACTTTTTTTATATTTTGTTTACGAGTTCTAGTGTTTTGAGACCCAGACATGTCATATTGGTCATTTAGGATGGAGGTCAGAATTAAAAATGTATATACTGGGGAGATGATCAAATTAGTCAGAGTTGGCAAAACTGTATAAATCTATGAATCTTGCTTAAAAAGTTATCTAGTGGAAGAAGCCCATATGGCAGAGTAGCCCGTGTTTGTTTGTTTGTTTGTTTGTTTGTTTGTCTGTCATCAAGATATCTCAAGAACTGATTGATTGGATTTGCATTAAATTTGCTGTGTGGTTTTGTTACTGCTTAAGGAAGAAGTGATTAAAATTTGAAACATATTGGAAGAGGGGGAAGGGTACAAATTGGGGGTGGGGACATGTTTTTGCCTCTGTCTGTTATCAAGATATCTCCAGAAGTGATGATTGGATTTGGATTAAATTTGGTGTGTGGTTTTGTTACCGCTTAAGGAAAAAAGTGTTTAAGATTTCAGACATATTGGAACAAGGGAAGGTACAAATGAAGGGGGTGAGGATATTTTGAGGTGAGTTTGTTGGTAAAATGTCTCGAAATGTAACTGTTGCTAAAAAGGTACCAAAATTTGCAAAAATGTCCCGAAATTTTGTTAAAATGTCTCAAAATGTTACTGTTGCTAAAATTAATATGCCAAAATGTTGCTAAAAAGTCCCAAAGTGTTGCTAAAAAGTCCCAAATATAGTTAAAAGGTCCTGAAATATATTGCAAAAAGGTTCCTAAATGTTGCTAAAAGATCACTAAATGCTGCTAAAATTTCCGAAATGTTGCTGAAATGTCCCGTAATATTGCTGGAAGGTTCCGAAATGTTGCTAAAATGTCCAAAATAATGCTGGAAGGTCCTGAAATGTTACTGGAAGGTCCTGAAATGTTACTGGAAGGTCCCGAAATGTTGCGTGAGCAATGTTGCGTATTTTTGTACATAAATATGATACATTTGCAGGCCAAAGGGCATATGACAATCCGTTTGAAACCGGAAAAAATGAATATTGAAAGTCTAGATAACTATTTCCAAGCTGTTATTCTTAACAGGTTATAGAAACCAATAGGTTTTAAAGAAAAGACTGGTTTAACAGTTGGCTCCTTTTCGATGGAATAAGATGTACAGATGGCCGTTAATATTACTATATTATATGATTCATTAACAAGCTTGCATACGCGCTTGCTCCAATAGTTGCAAGAATAAACATGATTACAACGAGGCGTTGCTGGGTACGGTCTTTTAGTAATTTCAAGTCTCATGGCAAACATTATTTTGCATAAATACTTCATAGAGTCATGTACTACCCATGCAATTGATGCTTAATTTGAAAAGGAATAATATTATCTAATTATCGGGAATATGCATATTCGCACTTCGAGTATGCTGGAAAGGAATGTTATTTAATTAATTAGTCTGCGGCAAGACTATTGGAAACATTATTTTCCTCCAATTTTTGATAAACAGGTTGTGCAATGTTGGTAATGAATGTCAGAACCAGAGGCATATTGTGTGCCGTGATGTTGTTCTATATTTCATGGAGTTCTTATTTACTTCACTTTCCCAATTTTATTTCAATTGGAAATGTCTAGACAAAATAAGACTGGAGCGTGGACTGGTGGAGGGGTTTGTTATTTAACCCCTTTTGGCAATCCATAGTTAATGATTTCCGTCAATTCTGTCATCGTCGAATTATTTGACCAATTCTTATCATGAGTTTGATACTATAATAATTATTTAGGCTACTCTGCCATATAATCATAGAATGTTCATAAATTTTCATAACAATTTAAACGTATTACTATGTTTTGTACCATGGGCATGGCATGCCCTTGTGTCATGGCCGAAGTTAGCAAACTCAGCTGGTATCTTCTCTGTTCTCTGCATTACAGCATAAATTATACAGTCTGTTATACAAGGAAATGCTATACACGGTATCACACCAGCAACGATGGGTTTGCTCTATTATGGGTGACCGTTTAAATCATATCAATACAAATGTGAAACGATGTTTTGATTGCTGTATCCAATTCAAATTTACAAACCGTGTGTTTGAGCAATAATACTAGCACCAAACACCAATTGAGGTTTAAAGATATACATTTGATACTCGATGTCACGTAATCCCCTCGTATATGCAAATAAGTCAGTAAAATTATAATCAAACTTCATCTTAAATTTCATTTGGTTTCGTTTAATCAGTTAATTGTTAAATTATATAAACGACGTGAAGTGTACCTTTTTAGTCATTTTGAAATGGTGCAAACTTCCTCGTCCGTATATCCAAAGATCCAATAAGAAAACGTATAAATCGCACGGTAGGCCTAAGTCTTAAAAAGTTTTCTAAGTAATTATAAAAACAATATAATATTTAAAAGTATAAATTCAAATACAAAACAACAGTATAAAAGTTTGTTCTTAAAATTCACCTAAACTTTATATGCACCATGTACGTAATGCTGTAGCTAGAATAAGCTCGAGTAGGGTTCAAAAGCGCACACCTGTCCTCTTAATTAAAATTCCTTCATCTTTTATCCTGACGGACGGTGAATTTCATATTCAAAGAATTTGGCTTTGTTCGGGAAGGGGACAATGAGGTGGAATTCAGAGCATTGTTTTCCCTATACATTCGTCACGGCATAGTTTCAAATAAATGTTGTGAATGGAAGAACTCACATGATTTTGAATGTATACATTATAGATCACTGATCTGCTGCTGATGGAATGATAAAGACAGGGAGTGATAAATCAAGCAAGATTACCCGCGATAATTTGTGTTATTGCTTTTCAGCAAACGCGTAGCCCTGGTCTCCCTTCTCCTGCCTTAGTTCCCTCCGATACCCCTGTTATCCCATTCCATACCCCCATTCCCTACCCCTTCCCCTCCTCTGCCGTGACGAATTCGACGCTTATACGAATTCTTGAAGTTTGCTTATAAACATACAGTTTTGTTGTTGTTGTTATTATTATTCCTTTTGTAGTATTTTGTGTTTAAACTGTCTGCGGACTATATAGCCTTCCATTTTTTCTCTTACTATAATTTTTAGAAGTTTGGATAAAGTTTTCTCATCATCAAAACGACGGTCACTATGCCTCTTCTTCAAAAGAATCCCGCAAACCAAAAGGACTTATACTGGTTTGAATACTGAAGTAAATTGCATTAATTTCCATGTGATATTATCTAAAATCATATGCGGGATTTGGGGTGCAAGGGAGTCACCCCCTCACCTCCCTACCCACCAACACACCCACACAATTTGTTTCCATATTCACATGCTTTGTATCGTGTTTGTTTGTTTCTTAGTGTGATTTTATGACCCCCACTTTCGATACGCAAATTTCATTTTGTGACTCCTTCCCTCCCGGAGGGGGTGTCACCTCATACTAAAAGTGGTAGGGGTGTGCAGCCCACCAACCAAAAAACATACCCGCAGTATGACATATTTTTGGGGTAACTGCAGTATGAAATTATACAATTTTGATACCCGCAGTATAAAAGAAGTCAATTTTGACAACAAAATATAATACAATATACAATATAACTCTCTTCCATGATGACTAAGGGGCTGACAATGCTGACATATAATTTCAATCTATTTTTAAGGATAAAAACAAAATTACACTTTAACAATCCTGGTTAACAAACAATCCTTTGACAGTTTGGGAATCAAATGCACGGAATTTCTCCACTCCTAAGCCTTTCCCTCCGATCTGCGGATTGCATCACCATTTTTATATTCACTGAATAGCAAAACATTGTGCTGATGACTTTAAATTAAACAGTTAGCTGGTTAGATAAAACAATTGTTTACTACAAAACACAAATTGTTCGAAGACCAATACGAATAAAGAAAAAGAATAGGGTTCCATGATCAGATGATCGTGAACATTTGGCTGGGGTCCACCTCGTTTCAATATGATAAGCATGGGCGGGAGGTGCCTACCAAAAGTTGAAGGAGGAGGGTAGGAGGGGGAGGGGGAGGATGGGGGAGGGGGGGGAGGGGGAGGGGGAGGGGGAGGGGGGGGGATTGGTTACGAAATCAAATTTGAGTACCAGAAGTGTGAGGGTCAAAATCGCACTTAAGAAATAATCTTACAAAACAGGCCCGTGGTCTAAGAAAGTGCCCTTTTGAAATTTAAAAATAATAAGCACTCCAGGAATTTGAAAGTTTGTTGAATAGTTGAAGTATCTGAACGCATCTGACCATTTGACAAAACATACTCTTAGGGATAAGACAAATCTAAAACGTCGTGATCCCTTTTTCAGTTTTTTGAGTTGTAGGAATGATGTGTGCCCTTTAATACAAAAACGCCTCCTCATTCCTTTAAAATTCCTGGCTGCGGGCTTGTAAAAGATATACAATCGTTAAAAAGAAAAGAAAAAAAAGTATGCCCCTTGCACCCCGTAAAACCGCCTATAGGATAATACAACCTTGGATAATGGTGTAGCAGAAAAGAGGTGCCATGGTGTAATATTGCAGCAAGGACATGTATGGTTGGATAAACAGATACAAGTGTTAATTTATAGTAAAATGCGGACCAAATCTAAGAACTCTGTGGCAGGGACGGAGCCACGGGAGGGGGCATGCCCCCCTCCCCCCTGAGATTTTTCCGATGATACTTTTTACCATGGGATAATTCTTAGTCACGGTTTACGTAATTTTTCTTTAATTTTTGTAAAATCTCTTTCAATCTTTGGAAAATTTCCTTTATTATCGTGAAAATTTTGGAATATTTCTTTACATTTTGAATTCATTTTTCTTCCATTTAAGATAAATTTTCAAATTTTTGGTAAGTTTTTGAAGTTTGAAAAATTTCTTTCATTTTAGGACAGTTTTCTTTCAATTTTCTTCAGGTTTGGTAAATTCTATTACATTTTTTGAAAATTTCTTTGAATGTTTGTGAACTAACTTTCAATCTTTGAGAAATTGCCTTCATCTATTCATTCTCGTGTAACTTTTGGGAAAGTTCCTTCATTTTGGGACAGTTATCTTTCAATTTTCTTCAGGTTTGGTAAATTCTATTAAATTTTTCGAAAATTTCTTTGAATGTTTGTGAACTAACTTTCAATCTTTGAGAAACTGCCTTCATCTATTCATTCTCGTGTAACTTTTGGGAAAGTTCCTTCATTTTGGGACAATCTGATAATTGTTTTTCGAATTTCGACAAATTTTCTTCAATTTTTGGGAAATTTCCTTCAATATTTATGATATCTCTTTCAATGTTTGGGAAATTTCTTTCACGCTCGTTCAAGTTAAGAACTTTCTTAATTTAGGAACAATTTGGGATATCTCTTCGTGATTTACAATAAATTTTCAACAATTGTCGGTAATTTTCTTTTTAATTTTTGGCGATTTCTTTATTCCCGTGCAGTATTCTTCAATTTTCGGACAATTTCCTTTACTTTGGGCAATTTTTCTTCGAATTTTGGTATATTTTCTTCAATTCATGGTAAATTTTCCGCCAAGTGTTGTTAATTTCCTTAACTTTATTTTTTTTGGGCAGTTTTCCTTTGATTTTTGGAAAAGTTTCTTCAATTTTTGGTAATTTTGTTTTTCGATTTTCGGGAAATTTCCTTCATTTTGGAGCATTTTTTTTTTAATTTTAGGTTAGTTTTCTTCAATTTTGGGGAAATTTCCTTCACTTTTGGCACAATGATTTTTACATTTTCGGTAAATTTTCATCAATTATCGGGAAAAGTTGCCAAATTTTCTAACATTTCCAATATTTTTACCAAAATTTCCGTCAATTTTTGCTTAATAATTTCCCAATTTTCCTTATTTAGCAGTCTGAGAAAGTCTTTCAGGGAGGACCTTTCTCTCTGCATATTGCATTTAAAATCATGTACCCTAGTCCCAATATGTGCCACCATGCAACCTTGTCCCAATATGTTCCATTAATTGTGTCAAAACTGCTTATAAAACTCGTTATCACATCATCTCTTTTTCGGTTTGACTTGGCGCCCCTGACATTTTATCTTGGCTACACCCCAGCTCTGTTCGTCTGTGGTGCCTCAACCGTGTCTACAGGGAGTTTGCAACCAAGACTTGTCTGCAAAGTTAGATAGTAGATAATGTATATATGGTCGAAGTTCACCGTGTAGTGCAATCATTTAAATATTCAGTCTTAGAAAAAAATATGTGTGATTATGATTGAGTGAAATCAAAACAACAAAAAGGTATGAGTGGGTAAGGTCTAGGAAAAGAATATGGGGCCAGTCAGTCTTTCAGCTTGCTGAACACTTCAAACAGTCAAATTTATTGGTCAGTCATCAGGTCATGAATTTTTGAGATAGTGGACATTATGTGATAGTGATTCTATTCAGCTCAGACATTCTTTAATAGCTATATACTGATAGTTTAAATATTTTAAAAACACAGGCAGAAAAGAAAAAAAACTAGAATTAGCCCATTTATACTGTATGTTCCCATATTTAGAATTTCCTTGAAAATGTTATGTTAAGATGGACAACACAAATTAAGTTTATTCATTTTTAAATATTCTCAAAGCATGAAAATTCAGGGGGATGCTTGTTTTTAGGTTTCAGGTGGTCACAAAACTGAAAGAAAAGGACACAAAATTGCTCAAGTAACCCTTTGTCAGCCTAATTTCTGTTCCGCTACGGGCAGGGAACCTGGAATGTTTAGAAGGAATGAGTAAACGTCACCATATGAGATTACTCAAAACAACTCCATTTTAAAATCTAATTGAAAAAATGTGTTTTAGTATAAAACTGCACTGTGTTAGAAGCTTCCGGAGCTGTTGCTTAGTGGCACATCAACTTCCCAGTTCCAAAGTTCCAGAGAGGTGTTATATGGACAGGTATAGCAACAACATCAGCTTCAATGTTGGTAATAAAAAAACC
Source organism: Chiridota heheva (assembly GCA_020152595.1). NCBI lineage: Eukaryota > Metazoa > Echinodermata > Holothuroidea > Apodida > Chiridotidae > Chiridota > Chiridota heheva. Next base: position 572,611 of record JAIGNY010000725.1, on the reverse strand, counting down.
ATAAAAACAAAAAATAACCTTTAACATTTCATTTCATTTTATTTGTTCATCCACAACTTGACAATACATGACATTAATAACAGGAAAATCACAAATTAATTAATAATTTTGCATCAAAGTAAAGATAAATTAGGTATAGCAACAATGTTGGTAATAAAAAAACCATGAAAACACCAAAATTTGCATCAAAATCGGTTATAAATTGAACCTTTAACATTTCATTTCATTTTATTTGTTCATCCACAACTTGACAATACATAACATTAATAACAGGAAAATCACAAATTAATTAATAATACAGATTTGCATCAAAGTAAAGATAAATCAATAGTAATGTGTATATATAATAAATTATATCAAAGTTTTCAACAACAATTTTACAATAAAGATGCTAATCAATTACAATTAATAAATAAATAGCTAATTTATGCAAGTTGGGATAGTAAGTGATTAAAAAACTTGTGAGCTTAACGTGTCAATCACTCTCCTGAATGGCTCTAAAGAAAGCTAACCACATACATCAGGTGGTTACTAAAGTTGTTTAATATAGTTACTGCGATTTGTGAACATATGCATAAATTAAACATATTCTTGAGTACAGGATTCTCAGTGTCCTCGGGAACAGTGGCGTGGTGGCAGGGGGTCAGTGAAGATTTCTGAGATGGCGCCGAATGCTCACAGTGGCGCAAAAATTGTCCGGAGAATATATTTTTCATTCTCAACTTCTACAATTTGTATCATTTCAGAACAAACGTTGTAAATGTTTTCTCTCAAAGCTTTATTCTTACATCAAAAACATATAACTCATCCCTGATATTCACCCCAAGTATATATTTTGCAGTCTATAGGATCCTACATTTGAACAATCATTCCAAATGTTTCTTCCTTTTAACTAACTTGAGTGTGGAATTGACACAATTTTCTGATACCAAAATTAGCCAAGCCGAAAAACGCAAAGTTTTCGGGAGCCTCACTCCTAGGCGCAGTCGGCTTTGAAAATGTGATGGGGTCCCAGGTGCTAGACCCCCCTCCCAATGCGAAGTGTTCAAATTTACCCCACCTCTGAAGGCAATTTTTCAAAGCAAAAAGGCATGAAAAAACCAAACAAATATTATCCCAATTTTTGAAAATTTCCTTCAAAAAGTGTGTCTGTGTGTGGGATGGAGGGGAGGGGGAGGAGGAGGGTGGGAAGGGGGTGGGGGCAGCCCTTCCCCAATTCCTCTCTTGAATACGCCACTGCCTGAGCACCTACCAAGACCTGGACTTGACACCATATTAAACAATTTTCTTTGCTTTGCCCCTAGATTTGACAAAATTTTCTGATATTAAAATCATGAGATACGTATAGGGCTTCCAAAGGCCAGCTTGGATTCTCCCCATTCTAAAGCAAATTCCTGTTACCTAAATCCCATACCAGAGCTTTGCGCCCTAAATTTTATACAATTTGGAAGCAAAGATGTTTTGCTACCAAAATCACGCAAAGCGCAGGGCTTCCGGGGGTTTCACTTCTATATTTGGCACAACTTAAGCAATTTCCTGCTATAAACAAATCACGAGTTTACATATGGCTTATGGGGCTTTGCCCCCTGGGTTTACACCAGGGCTTCGTCCATTGATTTGAAACATTTTTTGCTACTGAAATCACTAAAAGTGCAGGGCTTCCGACGCCCTGGATTTGACACGAGTTGAACCAATTTTCCAAAACCACTGACGAGAAACTCCTGACTTCCGAGGGCTTCAATTTTGCGAGTTGACACTACATTAAGTAGGTTTGTGCTGTCAAAATAAAGAGAAATGATGGGCTTTGGGTGGGGGCAAAGTTAAAAGTGGGGGAACGCAAAACCATACTTTTCTTTCCAGCTATTCTCATATTGATTAGAGTTTTTGTATATTGTGAATTGATTTGGAGGAATTGATTAATAAGTATTATACTTCTTTTTCCTCCTTTTCCAGTTATGTTTATTTATATTGTTATGTATGCAGACATTATATTGTTAATGTTTTTGATGTACAAAGCTGGAAATAAACTGTTGTCATCGTCATGCTAAGATGCAAAAAATCTCCATAAAATGATACAAATTTGAAGGGAAAAAAAGTGTAGGAAGGAGGGGGGATTTCCCCCTTTAAATCCTGCCTATGGCTTCCGGGGGCTTCGTCCCTTGACTTCATACACTTTAAGGCTTAGACTGTAGAATTGGCACAATATTCAATCAAAATCACGTGAAATGCAGATCTCAAAGTGGGTGTGGCCTATGATGATGCCCTTATATTTTGGGGAGGTTCATGCTTGTCTGAGAAATGGACTCCTTCGGTGGGGAATTTTTAGCTGAAGGTTTTGAAACAGCAGGGTATATGGATTTGTGTTTGTTAAAATAGGGGTCTCCAACTAGGTGATCACAGCATAACAAAAATAAAAAAGTAACAGGAAAAAGGACACCAATTTTTGCTTATAGTTATGTAAACATATATTACTTCAGGGCACTCTGTGTTGGAAAGTGAGGGCATCTCTTCTGCTAAGTCAAGGAAATTTTGAAATAAAACAAGTCCCATTTTTGATGTTATGTCATTGAAAAATCATAAGAAATAATTGTGATTACTGAGATCATTCGTATCAAACGTTTTCAGTAGCATCACATGCATGAAAGTGTCTTTCAATATTCTTGAGACTCAAGAAAAATACGCTCTAATATTTCGGCCACCAGCTCCTTTAATAAACATACTTGCCTTAATAACATATTCCAACTGCCACACACTAACTCCAAAATAGGGGAAGAGGAGGTATCCAGGTTAAAAAAAAATCATTCAAAAGGTTTAAAAATTAAAAGCAAATCTTATATTAACTGAAAATTAAGACTATGGCCCCTGATTTCCCTTCTAAAGATCTGCACTGTTTACTCGATTTACATATAACTATTGAAGAAAATTATATTTAGATTCTTTAATCATATTTATGAATAAATTTCACCCCACTAGAAGTTTAACTGCAGTAAAATAGTGACACTCAGAATTACAATATGAAAATCAATGAGTTTGATATAAAATATTTTGATAGTACATCAACATTTCAATTGAGCATATTACACACATATACACTTAATTCCTCCTCAGCCTTATTTTTGTGCATTCTATTGACAATTTTTAGACAGATATCAACGGATGTTTTATCCTAAAGTAACAACAGCTGCCTGCCAGCAATTACACACAAAGACCTGCTGTACACAAACACGTCCCTTCCCATCAGTGGCACCTGGATAAACTTAAAAAGCAAACAGAAAACTAATTATTGAAGAAAGTTTTAATTCAGTGGGCACAGATGTTTTCAATAATCTACATACGGAGTTGAAATCTACACACAAAGTTGAAATCTACACACAGAGTTGACAGAACAAACAAGTACTGTCATTACAAGTCACACCTTAAAACTTAATATTTGTACCTATTTGTACTGTAATATGAACAAGAGGAAAACATGACATCATTAATTAAAGACCATAAAACAATGGAAAAGGTTTTTGATATAAATGATAATATGCAAGAAAAATTATTATAAAATGTTATAGAACTATGGAGGCAACACTTTTCCCTCAAGTAGACTAAAGATAGGAAAAAAAGGAAAAATGCCCCTTTAAATTAAACATTTTAAAGTTTGTCATTCCAGAAAATGTGATATCATATAAATAACACTTCCCTACTCCCTGATATAATACATTAATTGTGTTTCAAAACATCCCTTCATTAACTGCACAGAGAGCTTACTTAGGCCCTTTGTCCCATTAGGAGCATCGACCACGAACGATATCTCTCCAGCAAGCACGATTTTGGGCCATCCAGCGAGCATGATTTTGGACCATCCTTTTCATTTCTTTCCAGCATGATTTTATGCTATCCTTTTCATTTCTTTCCAGCATGATTTTATGCTATCCTTTTCATTTCTTTCCAGCTGATTTTGGGCCATCCTTTTCATTTCTTTCCAGCTGATTTTGGGCCATTCTTTTCATTTCTTTCCAGCTGAAGCTGGCTCAGTGGCATGTCTCCAGCTGTTTCTTGGCTGCCCTCTCTTCCTCTTTACTTGAGGATTCCATGTCAGGGCCTGGTGGGGACATTATTTGTGGGCTTCTTCAAGATGTATCCAATCCAGCCCCACTTCCTCCTCAGGACCCGTTATTGACTGACTCATGTCCAGCTCTCTGCCACAGGTCCTTGTTGCAAATTTTGTCAGGCCAATGTATTCCGAAGATCCTTCGTGAGGCAGGCGGGCTTGGGACAGCGGGCTATGCTACTTTAACCCCATTCATGCTCTAACAAAGTATTGACCAATCAAACAGCATTGTTGTGTTGAAAGAAATAAAAACAAATTTCTTACTGTACAATATATCCAATAGTGTTCATAAGGCTACTTAAATGTTATGGATATAAGTGTATAATATAAGTGTATAAGAAGAATCATTATTAACATTACTGCTCTGTAAGAAAAATATTTTCAATGTTGTTTGCTTGAAATCATTACAAATGTAACATACAGTACATTAAAAAAACCTTAAACTTTGATGCATCATACCTCAAAAGTCAAGTGGCAGGAACATTCAGGGGGTAATCAGCATCCAACAATTGTGTGCGTGTGAGTGGAACTGACTTTTTCACAATGCCCACAAAGTAAGGGGTGGGTGTGTGTCACAAAGTGATATGGTAATTATACAAATGTAGAATTAAGTTAGTGTAAGCATGCAGGGAAGGTTCATTAACCTATCTTGTTTCTTGGAGTAAAATCCAAGGGGCTTAAATTTATAGAGGTTACGCAACAATCAATATCAACTTTTATTCCCCTACTTTGGCTTAATTATGGGTGGACAATTGCCTTCACAATTACAAATGCTGCGTCACAGGAACAAGGAGCTAAAGGCTCAAATGAATTTGTTTTCCCACTATTGAGAGCATGAAGTCCACTATTCTGGGACTTCTGATTTACCATTAGGGGCTGAAAGCACCCCGTTTGGACCTAGTCATTTAAGACCAAGTTTCGAGATAAATTGCTGGGGATGTACACGAGTTCCACAGCTCAACCGCTTATAAGATATCATCCACTTTGTATGAGTCACAACTGGACCTCCTAAGATGGGAACACATCCGGAGACTTAAGTGTTGGAAGCACCCAAGAGTTCATTAAATCACTTTAATTCTTCAGTCCTTGAATCTCAGATGCCATCTTTTTGTAAGCACAATTAAGGAGTTTTTTTCTTCTGTGCATGTATTCATGTTGATCGTTGCATGATGTTTTGTTTGCAATAAAATCTTTAAACTGAATGCAATTTGAGTTAAATGTTTAATTGCGAGGCTTTGCAGTGGGCTGCTTACCAGATACTTAACTTAATGGTCCAAAAACCCGTCATGCTTGATGTATCCAAGGGACCTTGATAAACTTATTTATACAAATGTGGAGAGTTTGGATCTCCCTCGCCTGAATAAATCACACTGTGAACAACCATTACACCAACTGAGTTTGAGTACCCACCAATCACCAGACTCATCCACCAATCACCAGTCAAGGAAATGTAAACAAACAATCACAATATATTTGTGTTTATTTTGCCTCCATGTGGTGGTATCTTCTGTACAAAAACGTGATATTTCAAAATCAAAGTCATTTATTTCTTAACTGGGTTTAAAAAATTGGTTCTTGGTGTGTTGTTTTTGATAACTGAAGTCATTGATTACCATCCACTGCCTATTCATGTACAATGGGCACACAATATAACTAAATTTCAGAGACTGCTAAAGCCTACAAAGCGATATTTTTTTTTTTTTTGCGTGACATATAATCAATAGGGAAATTATTGACCAATCAATTTCCAGTTCTACTTTAAACTTTAAACTATATAACTATTTAAATAAATATTCACTATGTGTTAGTGCTTGGCAACTGACATAGAAATTCAACCACGTACCGATGTATTTGCGAACAGGAATGGACAGATCTGTACAGTGAAACTTTGGGTTCAGAATGTATAATGAAAAAGGATGGAAACATTAAGTCTATTTTCTCTCATTTAGCTTGAGGTTCCTCTAGTGTGGAAGTGTGGAATCACCAAGAGACAATGGGAAATACATTACGTGTAGGTCAAACAAATCTTTCACAAAGGCAATAACATTTGCAACATCTTGTCGTGTCTAACTCTCACTCACTCACACGTACATTAACAGTATAGTACAGATCGACCATAGTGACCTTGTAATGAGAATAAAACTAAAATAATCACATTTTCACACACCTGATTGGTCAATAATTTCTCCAATGATTATCTATCCTGCAAAGAAAAAAATCATGCCCAGAAGGAACGCACAAGACATCACATGCACATACTAAATATTGAAGAACATACATTCAAGTTTACTTTCATGTCTAGAATGTTCAGGACTATATAATCTTCATAAACTGTTGTATTTCCTATGTGCTTTAAGAATACTTGATGGTTCTATTTCGGATCATGTGGTCCAACTTCTCTTCTTTCACTTTTCGTAGGTGAAGCATCTGTGGGAATAAAGAAAAGCAGAGAATGAGTATGTTTGTAATCGATTTACTTAGAAATTATACCGGCATCACAACTACATTTTTAAGCCGAGCAAATGTCAAGTTCTTATGTGCATGCATAAAGAAATAATCTATCAGTTAAACTGCAAAATAACTAAAGAAATCCCTTCTGAGATGAAATATCCAAAATATCTGCCTACCAGAAAGCCCTCTTCACATTACTTTATTGTCGATGACTTTTGAACTATTGTCTTTTAATGCAACCACATGCTACAACTAACAACAATAGGTTGAAACTTACAACAAGTAGTTTTGCAGTTAACGTAACAAAATTTTGCCAAAATTGAAGGACACCTAATGCAACAGACATTTAACAAATTGTTATAAAATCCAAAGAAAATCATGAGAATAACAAAAATTCCATTGAATTGGTAAAATGAATCAATCTACAGCTTTTTGGAATTGATATCAATCCCTATCTATTAAAGACAGTATGTAAGGCTGTGATGTCATCCACTGTTACTGTTAAAAAGGAGCGCAGCTGAATATGACAAAATCTTTTAAATTGTTCATAACACAATGATCCTTTTAATGGGGAAAATGTTCTACACAATAATACAAAAATTCCTAGGTATCACTTAACCTATTAAAGCCATTTCAAGATGTTAAACTTTGAAGAAGGAGAAACTAACAATCAAACAATCATGACTTTGATGCATGTGGAAAAAAATGAATCTAGGAAATGAAATCTTGCAATACATTTTGTGTCTTAAGCCCCAACAAAATCTCAAATCTGTCAGCGTCTATATTTTTGTATTGCTCAGAACAGAAACCACAATCCAGCACAAGCAATTACACCAGGGATTTCTTATTTCTACAATCCACACACTTCACCTCACTTTCCATTGTCATAATCTGACATTGATAGTAAACAGATATCACTGCAACTGCACTGACTTCCACACTCAACACAAGGACAAAAGTATTCCCCTGTAGTTAAAGGGTCTGGCTTGAAGTAATAATTTACAAATAGGGTGGTATTTAACAGTGAAGGTTTTGTTTGTTTATTGATGAGTGATTTTAAGTGATGTTTTGGGTCACCAAATCCTCAAAAAAACCTTGCTACACCAAGGATTGGTGGAAAATGAAGTGCTCTGGGACTGTGGTACAGTTTGCCGGAGCCCAGGAATGAGACGTAAGTTGTCTCTGACCAGAAGCTCGTTCGGGAAGCCTGCAATAAGTTTGAGCAGCAAAGGGAGCCGCAGTTGGCCGGGTGAAATAGGTGCTACCAGTCATACATCGCCCTACTTAGTACCCTCAGTACTAACGCGAACGGCGCAAAGGCATAACCCACGTAGTGAGTCCCTTTGATTGTGAATGCGTCAACTCCGATACCCACGGGTCAGGAGTCAGGACGCAGAGATTCGGTAGCTTGAGATCGTCCACAGACACGGACAGACATACGTTCGGGAGGCTGAATGTTGTTTAGATCGCTCTGGTCACCTGTGGTAAGCACGACCATCCTGTGGGTGTTCCACTAAGGCGAAACGACAGATCCGTGATCATATTCTCTTAGCCCGAAAGGTGAATGACTTGAAGGCATTGTTGCTCCCTGTCTGAAAGAGAGAGAGACCACAGCAGTGGTGCTAAGTTGGTGCATATCTAAAGTGTTTTACCTAGTACTCAATCAATCAATCAATCAATCAATCAATCAATCAATCAATCAATCGCCATAAGCCTGGCGGCTTGTTGACGCACTCCTCAGGGTCATTGAATAGGATGTGTCTGGCTGAAGTAGAATTCCGGACCACCCTGCAGTAGCCACATCAGATGCAGACAATCCACTCCAACTTTTCAGGCCATCCATCCACCTAGTACTCGGATAAAAAATGTGAAAGTGCCCAGCATACTGCCTGTGATTTCAGCATAATGATATGCTGAATATACCAAGTACCTGCCTGGGTTCCTGCGATTGGGGACCTTGTTAAATGTGCTCCCCACCCTGTTCAAGACGCACCACTGACGGTGAAGGTCTGACGGGCGGAGACTTCATTCCTCCAACAGGTGGAAGTAATCGTACCACCGCTAGACGTGAGGGGCCACCGTCTGAAGGTAATTTTTATTTTTTAAACTTTTAGGCATATGCCAGGAAAAGCACATGCAAGTCACAATGACTTGTTTTCAGTGTGAACCCAAGTATGGAGCAGGGGTACTGAGGTGTCCTGGATAGGACCACAGAAAGTCTAGCAGAAGAGACGTACATGTAGGTTCTCATGTGAAACTTGCACATGGGGACTAGGTCCACCAGACTGGCTAAGCGGCCTATGAGCATCAGCCAGTCCCTCGCCAAAGACGTTCGCTGTGAGAGGAGGAAATCCACTATCGCCTTCATGGCTAGCACTCTCTCCTCTGTCGGAATAAGTGGCCTTGTGTAAAGTCCAGGACGGCCAAAATCTGGAATGGCATAGTGGGAGGGTCTCTCTTTTCGAGGGCGCGGTCCGCCACTCTGGAGATGACTGGTGTCTCCAAGGGAGACCTTGGTCGTCTATCTTCAGCCCGAGGGGTAGCTTTCAAAGATGTCATTCCCCGCAAGTTGCATAGTTGGGGGAGTATTAAATGTACGCATCATTTGCAGCTGGCCAGTGGTGCGTAGGAGGCAGCAACGGGGAGAGAAGTGAGAGGAATGCTGGACGTTGGCAAACCTGTGGGGGAGGCCCCGTATGGAAAGCTGCTGAGCCTGGTGAAGGGGGAGGGGGCAGGGGAAGAGGACCATCAATCAGTGCTTCCCTTCTCCACCCTCAGAATGACTTTCTTTAAGTGCTGCTTCTTGTCACGCCACTAAATCTCAGTCATTGCATAGTGTGCAAGTCTGAAGGGATCACATAGTCAGCTATCATAGCACGACTCACGGGTATACCCTGAGCGGAGTTAACCAACCTCTTGCCAATACTGCACCTGGGTCCACCTGGGTGCACCTGGCTATGCTGGATGCCCTACTTAGGTTATCCATGCCGCCAGTAAAGTGCCGTGATAATTAGGAAAAAATTTCAGGCCCTTAACTCCGATGCTACTTTTAACGTAGGGTAAACGTACTTCGTATACTCTATGGGCAGTTAATTCTGGAAAGCTCTTACAAGAACTGAGGAGCTCATTGTTACAGCTGTGGAGAGTATAAGGAGACCGTTTTCTTCCTATAGTGTCAGTGTACAAAATAATGGCCGAGACGCTATGCAATGACCGAGGAGCAATGTGGCAGGTGTGAATGCACAAGTAACCTTGCAATGTTAAAGTCTGACGTTAGAATAACAGTGTATGAAAAATGGCTTAATAGCCGATCAACGTGAATGGTAGAAAGAAAAACTGTCTCTTCGTAATGTTGTTCAGGTGCTCACTGTAGACGCAAGACCTTGCTGGTGTGAGTCTAGGTCGGCTATGAATTAAGTTTGTGCAAACCTTACTGATTTAAAGCTATGAGTAAACCCCGCTGGTCGTAGAGACCTGTGTGGTTGAAAAGTGTACAAACAACACAACTTTGTGGGTCTGAATGGTACTATTAACTCTGGTTAACGAGTTAAATGGCAGGCCCTTAACGTATGCCGTATACTATACGGGCCACTAACTGCATAAGGCTTCGAGTTGTAAGACAGCTTTGAGTCACAAGACCAAGAATCCGTTGGCTACGACCGTGGAGATAACTAGCACCATATGCAGTAACTAATAAAAGTCCATTTACCTGGTGGCTACGGCCTGTCCAACTATTAACTTCGTTAAGGTATCTTAATATCTCGTCAACGTATGGCGTATAACATACAGGTCGTTAACATTAAGAAATTGTTGCAACCGTTCCAATGTAGTGTAAACGTGCGGTGTATACTATACATTGTTAACATTGAACCTGTTGTTGCAACTGTGGAACTGCGGAGCCGGTGGCTAAAGTCCAGTTATAGACTTCGCTAAGCTGTTTACGCATCTTGTTAACGTGCCACGTATGCTATATGGGCCATTAACGTTGGCTATAAACCTTACTAAGTTATTGTAATAAGATGTTGTGGCCGCTTGTTATAAGATATACAATACACACCATCAACTTAGAAAGGCTGTTGCAGCTGTGGAACTGTGTTGCTGCTGGCTACTCATATCAGCATGTTAACTTGTGTTAAGTAAAGTAAAAATGGCGTTATACAGGCCGTTAAATTTGGAAGGTTATTACAGCCTTAGGACTGTGGAGCTGATGGCTACAGATGTGAAGAGAAAACTGATACCATACACTGTACGTTAACTAACATGCCGTGAAGCTGCTTTATAAAGGCGTTAACGTATAGCATAAACTATACATGCTGTTGCCTTCAACAGCTACAACGAAAGCGGCCACCTAAGCCACAAACCTAACACATGGAGTTAATTTTGTAAGGATGTTAACTTACTACGCATACCGTACAAGATGTTAAACCAATCAATGGACTCAAATTCACAATAGTGTTAACGTACTGCATATGCTATAAGAGCCGTTAACATGGTTAATTTTTATTCACCATGGAGCTATGAAGCTAGTGGCTATGTGAGGGGTACTTCCGCCATACTCAGTACGCGTCCCTATTAAGTATCATAGAGCCCTATGGATCTACGATAGTGTCAACATGGTACGTATGCTCTACGAGCCGTCAACCCAGTTTACTTCTGTTCACCATGGAGCTAAAAGCTTGTGGCTACATGAGGGGGACTACTGCTGTACTCAGTACGCGTCCCTATCCAAATAGCTATCAGTATTATGGAGATGTATGGATCTACAATAGCATTAATGTACCACTTATGCTCTACGAGCCGTTAACTCAGTTTACTCCTATTTACCATGGAGCCACAAAGCTGGTGGCTACATGTGGGGACTACTGCCATACTAGTGCGCATCTCTGTTAGAATAGCTAAAAGTATAATGGAGCCGTATGGATAAACGATAGTGTTAATGTACTAGTGCTAGTTGCAGCCAACTCCTCAGCCATCCTGTGGTGATGTGGACCATTTGTGCATGCACCAACAGCAAATCGAGAAGTTGGCCTAATGCATAGGAGAACCTGTACTGAAGATATCCTAACATGTAATACATATCCATAGTATAATGCTAGGCTATCCACGTGGTAGGGCGGGGGCCTAGAGTGAGAAACACATCTACCCAATTGAATGGGGTCCTAAAAACTAGCCCACCAGGTGCTCTTAGGACTAAAAACACCCACCACCAGAGTGGGATCCACTCGTTCTAGCCACCCGTTTTGTACGGGCGGATGGAAAAACACTCTAACTTTAGTATAATTTCAATGGTGAAAGTCCTGTGAGACGGACTGAATATTTCTCAGGCCCATGGCCACCTCATCTTATCTCCAATGACTGGAAAAAGCTAGAAAAAAATACTAAACAGCATAAAAACCTTCATGGTAGAAGCTGATAAAAATGTGACAGCAATGCGCTGAAAAGAAGTGAGGGATATGAGAGGTATTACAGAGGTGACGGGAGGTCAGGGCTGGATTGGTAACTACGTTTTTAGTTTGGTTAGAAGTGCGTTAGAATCAGGTCATGGACCAGATTGCATGTATATAGCATGGAAGGTAAAATATAACTTATAGTAAATTTATCATGTACCAAAGTTAGCACTTTGTTCAATATGCTAGAAGTACACTTAAAATCTATGCTTTAAAAGTCTTACATTTCCATGCACTTTCCAAACAAGAATTTGGATCTTTTTCACTTTATCCCAAAATAAACAGTCTATTGGTAGCTTTATAAATCTAGGATAACATCTACCTTTCTTGTATCGGAAAACTTCCTCAAGAATTCTTCAAGGGGCACTTTACCATCAAGAAAATCCTCTGCAAAGGCGTCTGATTGGTGCTCTGCATCAGAGGCTGCTACTTTTAAATTATCCAATAAAAGCTGTGGCTCAAAATTCTGTGTACAAAAGGAGTTAATAAGATTTAAAACATTTTGTTATTTTGTTTCTTTACTATACTGTCACAATTAATAATGCAGTGTCTTTATTTCATAAAGAAAGTATTATGACAAAACATTTTTCTCTTGGGCCAATCTATCATCACATTTTTGGGTACCAATTCCATATAGTTGTTTAACAGATAGAGAGCAGAGATAACTTGCTTTGCTGAAGTGGGAAAGTTTTGTCTTAATTTTGAAAAACCTCTTGCATAATTCTGTTACTATTACCAATGAGATTGTAAATTTCCCTCGAACCATGTTTGTATAGTTCACAAGGTTTTCCAACCTTAATCACATCAAAATTGGTCAAAAGACTGATACTGTATTCATTTTGATCAGAACTGATCCTAAAAATAACCTTAACTTCTAAAATGCTTTTCCTTATGAAGAAAATATATTAGATTGTTACAGGCATTGAAATTTGTCAAAGTAAGAATTCAATTGTCAATTACAAAATTTCAATTTACAGCAACATTTGTTTCAATCAACTGAAACATGTGATGTACTGTACATATGTTGAAATGCGGCAATTTTCATGAATTCTTAGCGGCATACAGCAGTATTTAGAATCTATTAAAATTTCCTTCAATTCATTGTTCTTTTTGGATGTTATTCTCACTAGTCCATGTTAAAAGCACTGATCCATGCATAAGGATGATCACATGATCCAGGCATCCAAAGAAACTTACTAAACGTTGATCCTCCTTTTTTTATCCCTTTATGATTTTCTCCTAATTGAAATGGTCAGTTATATTACTATAACAAGTTTGAAAACCAGAGGAAATACTGTACTCTTTAATGTTACTGGAAAGGGCTTCAAAATACTGAGAAAATGTATGTATGACAGAATAGAAGAATGGGTTTAATGTGGCCAACAACTAGACCATAGGATGTGTAACATTTACACCTAGTTAGTCAAAGTTTGAAGTACAAGTTAATATAACCATGAATTATTCTGGAGATGGGAAATTAGACAAACAAAGCCTGGAGAAAGATCTTGCAGATAGAACGACTGTACTATAAAATTTCTATCCACGTGTCACAAACTAAGAAGAAATTTCCTTTTCTTGCTTATAATAAATATTCAATCAATTCTAAATGCGCTTGTTCCTGCTTTACATTTGTCAGCTGTAAGCCAAGATAAATTATGTTAAAGTTTCCAGTAGCTGACGGACTGGCAGATTAAAAACAGACCATAAAAACTGCCGTTTAAAAAAACCCCAAAATAAACCATTTTGATTTTTTGAATAAGGGCCTAATCTTAATTCAATATCATGGATCTGGAATATAAATTGTTTTCTCTCATGTTATCCCCAAAGTAAAAGCTTTACATTAACTGCCATTAATGTTGCATTGTTTTGTACTCATATCTCTCAATATCATCTATAATTGGGAATGTAAAATATTTTTTTTCTAAAGTAATTTGTCCCCTACCTACCAACCCACCCAAGTTTTGGGGAAAATAAGATCGGAAACTTACATATACTTTATTTTGGGCTCACCGGAAAATATTTCTACAAGTACTTTACTAACTGCAAATTATTGTTATCTATAAACAGTACCCTTGCTGTCCATGTTCAAAACTATTCATATTTTTAAAGAAAGCAAGAAAACTCACTTTTCTAATCACATTCTTGCCAAATGCATATCAAACTAGAATTTCAGCACTCTACAGAATGCAAACCTCTGCATCCACTTCCCCCAGTTCATTCCCTGTCCCTAATATAATATACCTCAGAAATCCTAGAACCACCAAGTTATATCCCCAAAGAATTTCTCTCTCACTTTTGATCTATGTGCCCATTTGCATTCTAAACACTTTAGAATTACGTACCTTCTGACTGATTTCTTTCCAGTTTGTATCATTGTTTTCAGTTTTAGTCAGGATAAGCATCCATTGTTTGAGTTTCTTTCAGGCAAGATTCACAATTCTTCATTTTCCTTTCATGCAGGAAACTAATTGTTTTGATATTTCTTTGATACCAAGAACCACATGATTTGATTTTCTTATGAATCTAGAAAATTGATTGTTTGAACTTCCTTTCTTGAGACATGTTGATGACAAATGAACAGACAAACACAAGCAAAATCATAACCTCCGTCCAAATTTGTTGGCGGAAGTAATCAGAAGTTTATAAAAGGCAGCACTGAAAAGAAGAAACTGTGATACATTTTGCTTCCCAGACCATCCAAGACAAAAGTTAAAGAAAACCAGACATGAGTTTGCCTTACCTGGTTTAAACTCTGTTGTTTCATACAATTGTGATGGAATGATTCATGTAACCTCCTCTGTTCCTCCTCTTGAACCAATAGGGTCTTACGTCTCGTTTCTAGCTCAGGTTTGTAGCTTAAATTTTGCTCTGCAAATGTAAACAATCAAAGAGACAGTGTGAGGAAGGCAAGATGTATTTACATAGTTTAGTTTGTACTTTTAAGCACATGTCAGGGAAAGCACACGGAAGTCACCTTTGACTCGTTTTCAGGGTGGACCCAAGGAATTTGCCAGGACAGGAAGTATGACTGCATAGCTTGGACATTTTTTTCTATAGACCTCCGAACTGTGGTACCTTACAGAAAATTACTGCATAATTTTACCAAATTACTGCACAATTTCACCACATTACTGCATAATTTTACCAAATTACTGCATAATTTCACCAAATTAATTCATATTTTCACCAAACTACTGCACAATTTCACCAAATTACTGCATAATTTCACCAAACCAAGAGGAATACCATACCTTTATATCATTAAAAACATTTTCAAACATTTACCTTTGTAAGCCCGAAATTGACTGATAAAACACACGATTGCATGTCACGTATTAACTCTGCTTCAATTGTACTGGTGAAATGCAGTTAATTTGCATAACGCATACACTGTCTCAATGGTGTGATTGTATTTGGAGTGCCAAAAACAACCATTTTTCCCATCAAATAAATGGTAGTTCCAAGGGCTTGAGACAGTTTATGAAATGGTTACACTTAAAGAATTAGTTATTGATCCATCAAGTTTTTCTTCTATGAAAGAGGACTTTAAAAGAGACAAAATAAAATGGTTAAAAACTGTTTAAAAATCTTATTTTGTTAAGGAAATAATAAAGTTTAAAGCTGTCTAATCTTTGTAAAAATGACTAGAGTATTAAGTCTATTAAGTCTACTATAGAAGGTTGGTGCCCTCATCCTCACTTTCTTAACAATTGTTAATGTATTTTAAGGAAAATACATTTAAAATTATTCCTGTTTTGATTCTTTTCCCTCGAACTTCCTTCAGGTGGTAAAATATAATTATCCTTCCAAGATTCTGCTTTGCTACTTCCTTGATGTGTCCAATGGTTTTTAAGCCACAAAACCAAAGAACAAAATGTGATAGAATACATGAAGACTTTTGAGGAATCTGAGGATGTGACGTAAAAACTAGTCTAATTTCAGTCATTTTTACACAAATGATACCAAAGTTAAATATCTCCTTAATGGAATAAGATTTTTAAATGCTTTTTTCACCATTCTGTTTCCTTTAAAGTCCTCTTTGATATGCTTGACCCCTGAACTAATCCTTTAAGATTCAAGCTCTATGTATTTCTTTGCAGAAATGGACTGTTAAAGAGGGTATGACATGGTTTTCATATGACTCTCACTTGATTATTTGGACAATTTGATAGAAAATTCTACCAAAATTTGCATTGGTTGTAATAGCAGAAATTGGAGAAAAAAGCAAATATAGTATTCGTTCTCATCAGCTCCTGTTCTTGCTCGTGAAAAATTGTGAACTTGTAATGACGTCACTCCCAGAACAAAATTTCTTTTGACACTTTCACATCATGCAAACAACATCAGCCTAGTGTAATCGTGTGTGTTTCTTGAAATTTGACTTATTTACAATAGAAGTACAAAGATTTTTTAACAATACATTTCTTACAAAGCTGTTATTTTCTTAAACATAGGCATATTCAAATGAAGTCATATCTTTAAGTTTCATGAAAATATATCAACGCTTTTCGAAATGCCGTATGATCTGACCTAAGTGTTGCAAAGCCTGTGTCTAACATTAGGCCTAACACTGAAACTTTTAAGTTCATAAATTTTAACATGACGGCATTGATTATTTTTCTTAATTTAACATTTCACACGATAATATCATATATTGTATGTACATTATTGTCATAGAATTTAAATGTAACAAAAATTATTAGGATGTATAACTTCATACAATAGAAATTATTGGTTTAAACCAAATTACGTTCCGAATATTCCTGCTTGGCAGCAGCCTAACATAGTAAATTCTATTAAAAACATTTATTTACATCAGAAACGGACTGAAATATCAATGTCTTCTGAAGAACAGGAATTGTGAAGCAAAGGAGAAACTTGGCTTATGGAATTAGCACTGTATTTGTGTGTATGTTCGAATTCACTGATGAGATCGTTCTGGGAGTGATTCTGGGAGTGACGTCACACGTTGCTTAGCCGTTTTAAATTGTTGCATTGTCGGGAGCGTCGATTGCTTGATTAGTTTCAAATTTGTTCATGCAAATTGTTTCTGTTCGGAACTTTTGATGGAAAATTATGTTTTTGATATTAATGCAAAACTGTTATAATCTCAATTTTTATTTGTTCATGTCATGCCCTCTTCAAAGACTGAAATGTAACACTTATTATACATACATTGTAGATGTGCTAAATGAATGTATCTGAATTACTTGCAAGTTCTTCGCAAGCCTGAAATAAATAATTTCGTTGATCAAACAGGTACTTTATTTCAGGCAATTGCTGAGCAAGATCCATGATCCTATCCTCTCTTTCCAGGAGTGCTTGAAGGTCCTCTTTACTCGCTGATCCAAGCAACTTATTGAAATTAGCTGGCATAGCAGGCATCTTATACACACAGTTTGGATCCTGTTTAGAGCAAAAGAAAAGATTAGCCTTTGGAAAATAACCTTCATTACCGGGAAATTTCTTTCATTTTCGGGCAGGTTTTTATTATTTTCGGGAAATTTGTTGGCCAATATTTTGGCCAATTTTCAGAAATTGTTTCTAAATTTTTAGTTTTCCTTGTTAACTAGACAATTTTCTTCGTTTTTTCGAAAATTTCCTTAATTTCCAAGCAATTTTATTTAATATTAGGTTAATTTCCTTCATTAACGGGCAATTTTTTTATTTCCGCGATTGTTTTTTACAATTTTAGGGAAATTTTTCTCAATTTCCTTAATTTCGCTGGCAATGTTTGCAACATTTTGTTGATTTGCGGGCAATTGACTTTAATTTTCAAGAAATTTCCATTTTTTCATGCAGATTTTAAGATTTTGGCCAATTTCAGGAAATTTTCTTCAATTTTTAGGAACTTCAAATAACTTCCAGGCAATTTTCTTCAATTTTTGGAACATTTTCTTCCATTTCCAGGCATTTTTTTTATATGGTAAAAATTCCATTAAATATAGAAAAATCTAGATTAGTCGGGCATGATTCCAACAAAGCACTCATTCTAAAAGTAGATTTGAAGTTTTACCTCTCTGCCTGACTATGTAAGATCGTTGCCAAAGTATCACATTGTTATCATCATGTTGAGGAGTGATCAACCAGGTATCTAACTGACTTGGGCATGATTCTGTCCAACTCGCAAATTTTTTGGCCAATTTTGGGGTAATTTTCCTCAAAATAAGGGAGCTTTCCTTAATTTCCTGGCAATTTTCTTTAATTTTCAATAATATTTCAATAAATAATCATTTTCAAAGTGTATGAATTTTTTTATTTTCAATAATAAAATAATAATTTACAAATAAAAGTTGTAATACAAACAAAAGGCTTAAAGTTCTTGTCAAACCTGTTATCTTTTATGTTATAATTATATACATTTTAGAACAAAATATATTCTATATTGTCCTTTATTTGGAACCTTTTCTAAGAGTGTACAGAACATTATTTATGCATATATATATATATTTATATATATATATATATATACACCTAGATTCGACCATAAGGCGAAAGCTCCATTGACTTGCACACTAACATTTGCTTTCTTTAACTAACCCTAAAACCTAAACCTAACCTAACCTAACCCTAACCTGTTTTAGAGCATAAAGAAAAATATAAAACCATTTCCGACAATAAAAATATGCTTAGAATATTTTGCAAAAACATTAAAATGAAATGAAAATTTTCCCTCAGCAAATGTTTTCCCCTTAGAGTTAAATTATTTAAGCAAATGTTTCGCATATGGTCGAATCTAGGGACATATTAGGTATATATACATGTATATATAAATATATTGATACAAACTTTGTGACATCCAAAGAAAAAACCTATGAATTTTCTTATATTATCAATGTTTTTCATAGTCAAGAGGTTTTGGATTTCTTTACTTAAAATTTAGTGGAAGAAAACAGTGATGATTATCATTGACTGAATTTAAAACAAACTTGATTACATAAAAGATTTTGAGCCAGCTTCTCTTTCATACAGTTTGTGCATACATTAAAAACTGTTCATATTATATAATTGCCTTCAAATTATTGATGGAATTCATGATATCTACTGCACTTGCATTTAAACAAACCATAATAACCATCAGAAAATATTAACTTGTTTAATGAAAACCTTAACTATTAAAAAAGTTAAGTGGTTCATCATGTTGCTTTTATACAACAGCTTCTACTTCATGAGTTGCCTGCAGTTTTCAGTGATTAATCTGATGCTTCATCGTATATTACTGTCCAAATTCCAAATTTTTCTTTCCAATTTTCATTATTCTACTTTCCAGTATTAACACTTTCAAGTACACAAGACTGTTGAAGACAAACTGATGGTTAGGCTCGGAGGAAACAAATTTTTCAAACAAGTTAATTTACTTCAATCTAAACTAAAATTACTACTCTCTTATGATATCCTAAACTACATGATCTTATGGTACTGTACATAGAGACATGTAAAGGCAAAATTAGCTAAATTACTTAAAATCTATTAAAAAACCAGAGAAGCAAAACATTTCATAAAGTTTGGTTAAACACTGACCATTTTACAACAATTTTAATCTCAGGTATGAATTTGCATATTTATGCCAAATTGTGTGATGAGTTATAGGGTTGACCTTGGTATTTTCTCTTGTAGATCCTATATTTTACAACCCATCAAATTCTAGCAAGAATAGACTTTCCCATCATTTTCAGTGACTATTTATGATATAGGAAAGAAATTGAAAGGACATCATAAAGATTTTGAGCTTTTTGCCCAGTTTAACATCTCAAATTTTGCATAAATCAAAACTGATCTGCAGTCGTAACTCAATAACTACAGGTGCTTTCTTTAAAATTCACAAACAGATCTTTCCAGATTGACAACTCTTTCAGCTAATAGAGTAATACATTCAGTTAGAAATCATTGCTTTATTTTATTTGTAAGAGTCAAACTGCAATATTAATAAAATACCTCCATTACACATAAAACATGCCAAAGTGCTCTACTCTAACAAAATCACTTGCTAATAATACTTGGTTCTGACTTACTTTAGTTTATATTCTTTTCCATTTTATTCAGCTGATTCTAAGGCATGAACAGAAGTTAATGTAACAAGCTTGCTCTGTCAGCCCAAAAATCAGGGGCAAGAAATTGTGCTCATTAAAGTGACCAACAACCATTCCAAATTCTTTGTGACATGAGAATATGACTGATAAATACAGTTATAGCTACTGTATAGGCAGTATTATTAGTGTTTAATCAATCATTTAAAGCTTAAAAGAATACCTGTAATATTTGAAGTTATATTTTACAATTTTTCATGAATTTTTGGTGTGCTCTAAGACTTTTGCCTATTTAAGTAAAACTATAGGAGAATAAACAAAAATATAGCCCAAATTCATGAAAAATATAGGAGGACATTTTTTTATAGGAAAATATAGGAAAAATAGGAGTCAGTGGGAGGCCTGATACTAATGAAGAAACTGAAAATATATTCACTTTAAAATACTATTCACCTTTTAATGTTTATGGGCATGCCTTTTCCAATTATACACTGGTAAAAGGTACCTAAAAGGTATCTATTCATGACATCACAAGAGAGGATTGACCACAGATCTACATAACTCAATGTATTCTTGTGGCACCCAAATATTATTGGACCTTAAAATGTTCAACCAACTGACAGTAGAACCATTGATGTCTTTCAGTACCATTCTCCTTTGTTTATAGAAATGAAAGGTATATGGACAGGTAGCAACAACATGAGCTTCTATGGTTGAAAATGTACTAAAACCATGAAAACAGCAAAAATTGGATAAAACATGTCCAGTTTACAGCATTTCAAGACTTAGTTACCAACAGTAATTACCATAAATTGCACAATATTTTGTGACCTAAGAATGGAACAACTAGAAAGTTGCTCGTGTTAACTTGTTGTTTTTGGCCCTTCCCCAAATATTTTAGATGGGAGAAGGTGGCTCTAGTTAACAGGAAATTAGAAATTATTAAAACCTTGACCCAGATTTAGCAGTAGAAAGCAATTTAACAACCTTTGATATTTGAAATTTGTGAAAGAAAAACAAAACAAACAATTAACTCTCTTAAAATTTACAAAATGTAACAAAATTACATACAGAATTTTAGTTGTTGTCCTGTTCATACATCTTGCATATGTATGCTGAAAACTTTAAAAAACTTTGATTTGTCAAAACTTAAAGTGACAGTGCTCTTTTGACCATTTAAAGACTGTTGCGCTAATAATTTAATGGTCTTTAATCTGCTTAAAAAAATCCCTACATGCCCATATACCTTTAAGGACTCCATTTAAACATTAAAAGTAAAGTCAATTACCAGCAATTCTGGAGGAGGACAATTAGGCACAACTCCAAGGTATGGAACCCTACTGCTGAGTGGCTGTGTCATAGGAGATGATGAATATTCATAAGTAGGGGTGGGGTTATGATTATCTGCATCTTCCATTGTGGATGGAAACTCAATATGGCTGATAGAGGATGAGTTCACTTGTGGTCCAGTGGGAGGTAAATTAGGACTATACATTTGACCTCCGAGTTGACCTGGTTGAAGAGCATGTTGTACTGGGGCTTCTGCATAAGGTTGGTACATATTTATGACTGGTCTACAGAGAACAAAAAAAAATAATGATTAATATAGATTTTTTTTATAACTCCATACATGATATACAAATTTTAGAATTAGATTGAATTTTCAATAGTTTCTCTTATTCCACAAAAAACAATAATAATTATAGACACATTACTATCAGTACTATGCTTTCAGCAGTTCCTGTTGGAAGGTAGGAGCAATCTATTTTTTTGTTTTGCATAATAAATACTACTAATTATGATATTCTTGTTCAAGCACTTTACAAGCAAACCAATGTTCAAGCTCGACAGAGAGTGACAAACATTTGCAAGCAAATTAAGTTAAATCTCACAAAATTCTGGGTAAAATAACCTTTGATTCTTGCAAATTGACAAAATATAACAGTGAAGTCCTTAACAAAACCTTGAAATGTTCCTTGATTAATGTGTAAAGGGTTGGTTCGTTGGCAATGATGAGGAAACTCTGGGGAGGGTGAGCAGCAAGTGAACTACTGTAAGTATAAGAATGTGTTTCCAAGTCAAAGTTTGTGTAAAGGACTACCATTATTACCATCACATAGGAAAATAATATTAATGCAAAATGAAACACTTATGCTGTTTCTGCCTCAGGATTGATGTTCTGTACTTACTGTTGATTAGGCCCAGTAGGAAACACCATTGGTGGATGTTGGTTGAACTCACTCACGATTTCTTGAATAACACGTCCGAGGTCAGTGTGAACACCAAACTGAATGTTTAAATCAAAAAGTATAATATTCACTTTTAGTCTGTCATCTGTTCAATAAAGATTATGACATATTTTGCATACTGTAGCTTTGTACAAGACCCTTGATATGGTTGAGACCAAAACTTGATAATTTCTATAACACCACACACTAAAATGTACAGAAACTGTTCTTTCAAAATATATTTTACTTGTAGATTTTTTTTTTTTAAATTTAGATGATTGCAGAAAGAAACACAACTAACACTTCTATGGCTTATACAGCTGCTAAAAAAAAAAAAAATAAATAAAAAAAAAAAAAAACCATCTGGATTTGAATGGCTATGTGAATTTATTATACCAGATATTTAAGTGCTCAAGGTTTGCTCACAAGCACTTTACAATGAAAAATATAATAATATTGATTTAAGATCAAAATTAAAAAAATTGCTGGTTACACTTTACAACCCATGACTTAGAGAGGGTACATTTGCCAGAGACCTCTAGGGCCTCATCAGTGTGATTCGTGAAGAAAAAAAAGTACTACATTTTTACATTTGATTTTCACAAGATACCTATTTTAAATTTCCCTGCCCCTCTGTGAATCAAGCACTGGAAGCATACAGTGCTTGCTGAATGGTTAGTGCAATATACTAGTATTACAAAAGGCTACCTAAAGATTGATTATGTACTTGAGGAACACTTATCTAAATAGAGAGGGTGTATTATTCTGGGCTTTCTCTATTGCACCAGCAGCACTGCTACTGATAGGCCCTTTGATGAATATTCATGCATACTAATTATTCTCAATGGCTAAATTTCTTGCAATTGAGACCAGTTTGTCACAATAACTTTTAATGACCTTCTTTTTAAAAAATTTGGAAGAGGGTACTGATTAATTTTCTGAACATTGTAACTCTTGAGTAACATTGAGTTTCTTCAATAGCGATTTTGACACTTAGGAACCTGTGTGGAAACATATCAGAAGCATACATGAACTAACATAGCCACAGGAGAGCCACTGTGGAGATGTGAAATCCACAGCCCCCACTCCCCCTTTTGCTTAAATGTCAATTTTTTGGGAGGTTTTTTTGAAGAAAAACAACTGTTAGTAAAAATGTACAATGAAAGAACCTCCTATTATATAATTGTGGTTAGATATTAGTAAAAGAGGGTACATACTTGGATTAGGGAAGAGCAGCCAACAACTTGCATAGAATCATTCACCCAAGGGTGTCGAACTGGAGGTGACACTTTAACTTCTGGTTTATCTTGAGGAAACTGAGGGGGAAGGAGTCTGTCCAGGATTTAAAAACAAAAACAAGACTTGTAAAGTATTTCCCCAACATTTTTCTCAGCTTATGGAAGATAAAGCAAACAATCCTTTAATAAATGTCTGAAAATGGATTAGAAATCATAAGTAAAACAAATTAGTCAAAATTGGACAGTTAATTGAAAGTCACTTAATCCTTACATCCCCAGCATGTTCAAAATGTGACTGCAATTTTTTGGAACTTTTTTTCTTCAAAATTGATTTTCATAACTTTCCAATTTAAACGCGTTTTCTTGTTGATTACTACAAGTTTGGTTTATATGAATGCTAAGACAATAAACTTTCAATATTCAATACAAAAATTAAAAAATAAAGAAAATATCAATGAAAAATTTGCAAAGTTTAGGCAAAATTGCTTAATTTCTTTGAGCTTCTATTATTTCTTGTGAATAATGAAAATTGAGGACCTTTTTTTACATATTTAGATTGTTTGTAAAATTTCCTTTCTATTGATACCAGTCTAAATTATTAATTTTTCTTTCCCAAAGCAAAACATGCAAAAACAATGAAAATAAACAACCCTGTAATTATTCATTAATGCTTTCAAAAACAAAGCCACTACAAGTTTGTTTATATTAATGCTATTCAATTTGGTTTTTTCAACCTGGGTCAGCCTCACGATACCAGAAGTCCTGCATGCTTACTGCTACACCACGCTGCCTATGAGTACATTGTGGGTTTGTTTGCTCTTTATGTTTTCAAGTGAAAATATGGAAATTTTGATCCAACAATATATTTTGCGTAGGGCAGTTGTATTGCAATCAGGATCTACAATTTTTTCAAAAATTGGGTGTCAAAAGGCTAAAAATCATGCAATTGTACACAAATTTTGCCCAAAAAATATTGATGAAAGGGGCAGTCAAAATTCAACCGAATTGGATGTATTGATGTATTTGACAGTTTTTCACAGGTTTTCAGGCAAAAGCAAGGTCTGGAAGTATGGCAAGTAAGTTTTAAGAAGAAAATAAAAATTTGACAAAATTTTACTCTTTACCCATTTCCAACCACATTTTATAAATGAATTCTCAGTATAACCCACATCAAAATGTTAATTCATTGAAAGAACTAGTGTATTCAAGCTCTTTAAATAAAACCAGGATCACTGTTGTGGGCCTATTTGACGAAGCAATATAAATTTTTGAAAGATGCATGTCCAAACCGGTCGTGCAACGACTAGTTTGGGGATATAAAGGTTAAGTGTTTCAACAGATTGTACAAGATTTTATGTACTGTGTAGTTAATGATTGTCAGTCTAAATTATTACAGTCACATGCACAACACACCATTAACAATGAAATACAACAATTTAATTTGACTTATTTGATATGTAACATTTTTACTTACATTTCTAAGGCGATGGTATGCCCCTGTAGAGAAAATGAGACTCTGTACTCTACATCACACTTTAGTTCCACCACACTGAAAGGAACAAAAGTCATTTGTATATATTAACAAAAAATATGCATATTCAATCCTAAACTGAATATTGACCCGTGTAAAAATCTGTGATTAAAACTTACATTAAAATTAATATTGAAAGATAATAAATATACCCTCTTCTAAGTATTTGGAAAATATCAGTTAATATCATCTCTTTAAAGAATATTTAGGACAACTTACTATTACTGTGACAAAAGACAAACAAAGTGTACTAAAAAAATTAATAAATTGAAGAGAAAAAAGGTGTTTTGAACTTAAAACTTACTTTGGATTGAGAGCTCGCAATGATGCAATTTGTTTGCTTCTCTGCTCTTGAAGAGGCGTGATAGGAGGAAGTGAGCTCGTTGGTTGTCCAAAAAACCAAGATGACATGGTAATCTTGAAAAGTAGAGCAATTTAGATACAAAAGATGCACTTTAGAGGAAAACTATAGAAGATAATGTGAGTATGCATAAAAACATTTGCAGAAAAAAGTTACAAACTTTCACTTATGGAAAACTTTTTGAAATATGTTAAGGCCTTTCTGTGCAATTGTCTTTGACTTTTGTAATTAACTAAATGAAGGACAACTTAAAGGATTAGTTTACTGGTCAAGCAAGTTTATCTTATGTAAAGGAGGACTTTAAAACAAACAAAATGGTGAAGAAAGCATTCAATAATTTTATTCCATTAAAGGAGATATTCAAGCTCTTGTCATATCTGTGTAGAAATTACTGGTGTAGTAAGTCTACTATCGAAGGTTGGCACCCTCCTTATATTCTTAGCAATTGGTAATGTATTTTAAAGAAAATTTATTTAGTTCTTTTATTATTTGAAAGATTTTTCCTTTACTTTCTTGAAGTGGTGAATTTTAATTACCCTTACAGCAATTGATTCTGTTTACTATTTCCCTGACATATCCAATGGTTTTTAGGCTGCAAAATCGCAGAACAAAATATGATATAATACGTAAAACCTTTGAGAAAGCCAAGGCTGTGACGTCACATTTAGTCTGATTTCAGTCGTTTCTACATAAATGATACCAAACTTTTAACTTAGAAATCTCCTTAACAGAATAATATTTTTAATGCTTTGTGCACCATTTTGCTTCTTTTTAAGTCCTCTTTGAAATAAGATGGACTTGTTCCACCCCTGAACTACAGTACAGTAATTACTTACTTGTAAGTGGTCAGACATAACCACCTTGTATTACAGGCCACTCTTGATATGGCAACCATAGCTCTAGGTCATAAGTGTTAGGCTGCATAGGAAAAGCCTCTTTAATTTTTGATTCTTATCTAAAACTATCGCATCCCTGGTTATGAAACTCTAAAATTGCAAGATAAATTCCTTCACAATCCATTCCTTGTAGAAAATACTCAAAAATATTCCTCCTTCAATATGTTTTATACAATCTCTTCAGGAAATAAAAACTTAATTTTCTTGAGAATGTCGAAAATGGTAAAGAAACAAAAATTCTAACCAATTTTGTTTCCGTGTACCTTAAGAACTGTAATGTGCATGATCGATTGCATTACAAATAATTGACAGTTTTCATAGCATACTGTACGAAGACACTTGCGATGAGCAGCATAAATTGCACTTGCATGTTTTTCCTGGTAGGCAAGCTTGGAGAGAAAAAAAAAAAGGAAGGGGGGGGGGTATTCAGTGGGATTGGGATTCCAGGGTGAGGGGTTACCTGGAGGAGATGTCACTGACCCCCTTGTGCACCTATTTTTTGGAACTGCCCAATGTTGCGTGAAGCTTGCAAATGTAGATTCAGAGGTTTATATTCCAAGTTACTCAGTTTTTAGGCAAGACAGATTAGATACTCTCAATGGTGGAGGAGGTGGCATTTTATTGTTTGTGAAAGACAGTTTTAATTGTATACACAGTACTGCTCAGTTTTCTTTTGGTTTTTTAAATTGCCTATGGTGTGAGCTTATTGTTGATGGCAATGTTGGTAGTTCAGTGGTTGTTGGTGTTGTGTATAGATCACCAAATTCTAGTCCTGAGAACAATCAGAAATTGCTTGTCTGCTTCAAAAAGTTACTTCTAGGAGGGTTATTGTTTTTGGGGACTAACTTTCCAGACATTGATTGGAATCTTTGTACTAGTGGTCCACATCGTAAAGATTTCCTGGAAGCTGTATCTGACTACTATTTTACCCAGCATGTGTTGTTTCCCACAAGTGGTAGTAATTGTCTTGATTTCATTTTCAGAAGTGAAAAAAGTATGATTAGAAATGTGCTAAGTAGTGGTATGGTAGAGTGTAGTGATCATGACCTCATTAGTTTTGATCTGTATTGTTTCACTAACGTTTCTCCAGCTAATAAACTGGTTTTAGGCTTTAAGAATGCTGACTTTGCTGCACTTCAGGATAACTTTTCATTTGATTGGACTTCTTTGCTCCAAACTTATATCCTTCTAAAGCATGGGATATTTTCTGAACTATAGTTTTGGAGGATGTAAATAGATTTGTCCCATTAAAGAAAGTCTGTAGGCGTAATCTGCCAGTGTGGATGTCTCGAGAGGTTTTGTAGGTTGTTCGGAAAAAGAAGAAGTTGTGGCATTGTTATACACACAGTCGGTGTCCTACAAAGCTTGCTAGGTATAAGGATCATGTAAAGTTAACAAAGGGTTTGATAAGAGATAATAAAGTGCTTTTTGAAAAAAACATTTGTCCAAAGAGGTTAAGATTAACCCTAAGTCATTTTATTCTTATGTTCGCTCAAAGCAATAAACCATGGAGGTTGTTGGTCACCTTCAGGGTAATGATGGTGTTACTATCAATAGTGGTAAGGATATGGCTGAGGTTTTGAATGACTACTTGAGTGTGTTTTTACTAAGGAGTCCCCTGCTGGTGATATTGTGGATTATCTTAGTGTGCACTCTCCAGTATCCATTAAGAATGTTGATTTTTCAGTTAATGTTGTGTCTAAGAAGTTGAAGGGTTTGAACTCTAATAAAACACCCGGTCCAAATGGTATACATCCTGCTGTCTTACGTGAGTGTTCTGATGTTCTTTCTGTTCCCCTGAGTATTATCTTTCCAAAGTGCTTTGATGTTGGTGTTGTTCCTAGTGATTGAAGAATTGCTAATGTCACTCCTATTTTTAAAAAGGGTGACCACAGTTTGCTTTATAACTATAGGCCAGTTAGTCTTACTAGTATTGTGTGCAAGGTCATGGAGTCCATTGTTAAGGATGTTGTACTAGATCATTTACTGGTCAATGGTTTGTTGAATTTGTCCCAGCATGGGTTCTTACCTAAGAGGTCTCGTGTTTCTAATTTATTGGAGTTTCATGAAGATGTTACTAAACTAATTGATTCTGTTATCTATTTAGATTTCCCAAATGCATTTGATAAGGTTCCATTGGGCAGGTTCATGATGAAAACAAGGGCACTTGGTGTGGAGGAAAAGTGTGCCAGTTGGATATATTCTTGGTTAGTTGACAGGTCACAAAGAGTTGTTGTTAATGGTAAAGTATCTCCATGGAAGAAAGTTACAAGTTGTATTCCTCAGGGTTCTGTATTGGGTCTGCTTCTTTTCTTAATCTTTATTACTGATATTAATGTTTCCCTTGGCTCCACCAGGATTTGTAAATTTGCTGATGACACTAAGCTGTACAGGATTGTTGATGATGCTAGGGATTCTTCACTTTTGCAAACTGATCTGGACAAGTTAGTTTTGTAGTCCCAAACATGGCAGATGTCATTCAATGTTAATAAATGCAAACTTATCCATTTTGGTCAGAACAATTTGGCTTTTGATTACTGCATGAATGGTTCAAATCTTGGTTGTGTTAATCAAGAAAGTGATCTAGGTGTTGTCATTACTAGCAATCTGAAGCCTTCTAAACAGTGTGCTTAAGCAGCTGCAAGGGCAAATAGGATGCTTGGTTTGATTAGAAGAAATTTTTGTTTTCTTGGTAGAGAGGTTGTTCTTAATATGTATAAACAGTTAGTCAGGCCTCACCTAGAGTATGCCATTCAGGCTTATAGAGTCCCTTTTAAGAGAAGAATAAGTTCATTTTGGAGCAGGTTCAGCGAAGAGCCACTAGACTTATTCCCGAAGTAATGAATCTCTCTGATGAATCTAGGTTGCAAATTCTTGGTTTGACCATGCTTGAGTTGAGAAGAGTACGTGGCGATATGATTTAGGTTTTTTTAGTTCCTATCTGGGACCATGCTTGAGTTGAGAAGAGTACGTGGCGATATGATTCACGTTTTTAAATTCCTATCTGGTAGTGATGCTTTGACTTCCTGTTATTTCCTGCATGTTTTAATTAATCCTCCTGTGACAAGTGGTAAAAATTTAAAGTTGACCAAAGAGTTCTTATGGATAGATATTCGGCATTTTAGCTTTTCGCAAAGAGTTGTTAATGAGTGGAATGGTTTGCCTGAGTGGGTAGTTAGCTCCAATTCTGTTCACAATTTCAAAGTAAACATTAATAAATTCTTTACTAACTCTGGGCGTCTTTGATTATCATTATTTCTTATGGTGGTGGTGTTAATTTGGGCTTTTAATGGGGTGACTGACCCTTCTTAGCCCGTTATCGTCTTATGTTATGTTACACATAATTTCTGGAACTGCCAATGTTGCACAACACTTGCAAACGTAGATTCTTTAAAATAGCTGGGAGATCTGTATGCTCCACTTACTCTGTGTACACTAGCATCAATCATACATTTGATTACTCTGAGTAACTATAGAATACCCCCCACTTTTCGAACTGTACCTTTTAAAAAACGTGGACCCTCATACATAGTCAAAATTTTATTGCGTATCCATATTAAAAACACAAGCAAATTCTTTTTGTACATGTACATGTAAGTCCAAGATCAGTAATGGACTGGATACCACTGAGACCAGATGCCCAGTCACAGTGAAGAAATACACCTATTTTAGAATGCCACTGGGACTGGATGTCCAGTTATAGTGGATATAAAATACAAACATAATTTGTAATATTACTGCAGCTGGATACTAGATGCCCAATGGCTGTGAGGAGGCTGGAGCTAAATTAAAAATGATGCATATTCATACATGTGGTCAATGCAGAGACCTGCATGTAGCGAATACAGAGATGAACAGGAAGTATTTCAAAACAAGTAGAATTAAATTACCACTATGACTGGGCCTCTGTGGATGCTTAGTGATATCAATTCTAGTGCGGAGTATACTATACTAGTTAAGCCTGTCAGTCTGATTACACGATTCTCACGCTGTTGAACGGATTGGAGTCAGTTTTGTCAAAAAACCTTGCTTTTTCCTACATTTTAGGAAGAATTTCGCTTAGTTCACCAGCCTACCAGGTTAACTTAAGTTAAGGAACATTCTAACTGCAAGCAAATAACATCCAGAGTCAGTCCTACTCAAAAAAGTTTTGAGATTTTGAGAAGTTTGTACAGAGAAGTCAATGGATATTTCCCTGTCTAAAGTACAACCTTACTGGGGTCCTACTAAAACGAATTACAACTTACTTACAGTGCAAATGACAATACTTTTTCTATACAAAAAAGTGAAAACACTGAACTGAATGACAGCGAGGGTCCTTCTAAAAAGAATGACAACTTAACCTAATGTTGACCTAAACCTATTTTATCATTCGTTTTCTTGGAGTTTAATTCAATTGTCATTCGCTTTGCAAAATGAATGAACTGTCATTCAGATTTTTGGACTGTTTGTGTGTAATGTTAAGCCTAATGTTATTCATTTTAGTCTTACCTCCATACAACTTACAAGCAGACAAGAAGTAGGGTACTAAGCCTAACCACAGGTCACAGATGTTCATAACGTTATGGCAACCTATATACTCATCTATGATATATATAACGTTATATATCTGTAGATGAGTATGTAAGCCTAAGTTGCCATAACACTACTAGGAACACAGGTGTTTCGAATCCTAGCGTTATGGCAACCTAGGCTATATATTTATTACACATAGGCTTATGTAATAAATAGGTTGCCATAACGCTAGGAACACAGTGAGTAGGAACACCTGTGCACAGGTGTTCCTAGCGTTATGGCAACCTATATACTTAATACATAAATATAAATATATATATGTATTAAGTATATAGGTTGCCATTCTCTAGGTCGGAGAGACGTAACCGTGTACGGGCTCAGTACGGTTTTGCTAAGTTGGAGGGGAAACTTTATCATTAGAGTCAATGGGATATTTTATATGAATACTTGTGTCGCCTTGGCCAGTCAGCGAAAATTAATGGTACTCATATGTTGGAAACTATCATCTAACATGAATCTTTTCCAGTGGCAGTAGGCTAATAGTATACTGGCTATTTGTTAAAAA
Organism: Chiridota heheva; assembly: GCA_020152595.1. Lineage (NCBI taxonomy): Eukaryota > Metazoa > Echinodermata > Holothuroidea > Apodida > Chiridotidae > Chiridota > Chiridota heheva. The sequence goes on along the minus strand of JAIGNY010000725.1, from coordinate 541,253 downwards.
ATGACAAAAAATAGGTTTTTATTCTATTGACTGCAATGATAACTGACTGTTTGTTTTCCCTTTGACTGAAGTTTGAGACCGTCAAAATAGCATTGTTACGTCGCTGTGCACCACAACATTCCCTGATGTCCAACCTCCAGAATAACGCTAGGAAAACCTGTGCACCCGTTGGGCTAATTAGGCAAGGGAGGTCGGACATCCGGGAATGTTGTGGTGCACGGCGATGTAACAAAGCTTTTTTGACGATCTCCAACTTCAGTCAAAGGGAAAAACAAACCGTCAGTTATCATTGCAGTCAATAGGAGGAAAACCTATTTTTTGTCATTTTTCAACAAATACTGTACAGAATTTATTTTTCTTCACAAATGTTGTGCATTAGATAATAGTTTCCAGCATATATGAGTACCGTTAATTTTCGCTGATTGGCTAAGGCGACATAAGTATTCATAAAAAATATCCCATTAACTGTAAATGTAATGATAAAGATTCCCCTTTAACTTAGCAAAACCGTACTGAGCCCGTCCACGGTTACGTCGAACCGACCACCTCAATTAAGCAAATAAATTCCAACTGTACCTGCAACGAGTAAAGAAGTCGGTAGGTTGAAACTTTCAATTGTTAGTCTAGCAAATAAGTTAACGTATATGAACGAACAACCCTCTCGTTAAGCTCTGAACGTGATTCAAAACAGAAGCATCAAATAATCGAGAAAAAGGCCGAATCCGACAAATAACAGTCTGACAGTGACAACTGCAAAATCACAGTCACAGGCCAAAAATAAAAATGACGGAGGTAGCACCAGAATAATTAATCATCTATGTACATGTAAGGGAAATAGCACCCACTTGGGAGGCTATATTGGAAAACTGAAGCTTTAAAGGCGACATAAAGTCTAATACAATCATTATTTCATATGATAGAAGATACAAATCTTAACCAACTCAAAAAGAGCAAGTCAAAATCTTACTTCTATATCAAGTTATTCATGTTTGAAGTTGACACATGGAGGCTGCCATTTTGTTCAATTCTGTATTAAAATATTGCGCATGATAACATAATTTCCCCAACTTAGGGACATAATGAATTTAATGTCTTTCTTTAAAAATCTTTTTATTCCAAAATGATGTCACAGAAAATTGATAATAGACCCCCGTTCTTGAATACAAACTTACTTCCCCTCCCGCGGCCTCCCCTATTCTCGGCCCCAGGAGAAATAACGGTATGCCATCTGAATATAGTTTAAACTTGCATCAAAGCATGGTCCTTCATCAAGACACTTCGAAGGCATTAAATCTTGACTAACGTTATTATAATTATCATTACTATATACCATATATTTTAAGTGCTCATTTCAGAACCAAATATGCCACCTCACAAGCACTTTACAATGGAAAACAAAAATAGCATATACTTATACATAAACTTATTCTTGTACTTATAAATAAACTTATACTTATACAAAAACATATACTTATAACAACAAAAGCAGGCATTAACAGGCAAAAACAGGCACTAAAAACAAAAAACAAAACATTACTAATGAAAATATTGAGTGTTATGACAAGTATGCTACATTTTTTTGGTTTACAGTGAATGTTATTTCAGGACAACATATACTGCATAGTATACCTGCATGTCTGCAAAAAGTTTCGTGATATCGTAAAATAAATAAGATGATGAAGATAAGAATACATGTCGCAGGATAATGATTTACGATGAAGGCTTTATCATAATAAAAAATATATATATTACCGACATAATTCATGAAAAATCATCACTGAATATTACCGGAGTATAATTTGAAAAAGAAAAAAATCGAATTTCGTCCAATAATCTGATAATAGTTAGTGGCGTAGCTATGGCCCTAGGCCGGAGAGTGGGGCTCTGCAGGCCCATATGGTCAGGTATAATGGTATATTTTATACGGGCCCTTATAAGGTCCGGGATGGGGCGGCTTCCACCTGCACCCTCCCCCTTGTTACGCCACTAATAATGTTCATCATGAGACGCGGCATGATTTTGGACCTACAATCTGACAATCTTGGACCAAGCTGTTAGAACACTCAAGTGCTCAGTTAGAATTTAAGTAAATTTTACTGGGCGACCACAATCACCCCTAGGGCAACTGATGCATCGCGCGAAAAAAGTGTAAATTTAAGCACCTTCAAAATTAAAGGAAATATCAAGTCTAGCATAACATACATAAACTTTATTTGTATGATGTTGTATGTTTTAAAAACTTTTTATTCTACGACCTGACGACTGTATGGGAGCAGCCATTTTGTTAAACCAAAGAGGAAAATCTTGGTCGCCCATGCATCCGAATTTTGTCCACTTGGCGACCAAAATTTCTCACTGAGCGACCAAATGGTAGCCCAGTTAGTAATATGTAAAAAAAAAAAATCACTGCAAGTGAGTGTTTATACTTATTTGATTAACTATACAACACACGAACCTGTAAGACCTAACGGTATATGGACGTGTAGAGACAACAGTATAGCAAGATTGCTTTAAAATGTATTAAAAACCATGACAGTAGCAACGTCTTTGCCATGCCACAATACCAGTTTAGCATGAATAGACTTTTCCATTATTTACAGTCATTTATAGATTTAGGAAATAAATTCAAAGAATTATAGATTTTGAGCATGTTCGTCCAGTCAAACATAATACATTCCGCATGAACTAAAAACTGATCAAACTTTATTCAACCATGCATACATAACTCAAACTAAACGTGTTTTTTTCTTCATGAAAAACAAAAACAACAACAAACTGTTCTGCTCAGATTTTAATGCTCTTTCAACCAATAAAGAAATTGTTACAGATCCATAGACCTTAAAGGCTATGTATGTGCCAGTGTGATATATCATATACCTTGAAATGGTATCATGCATAGCTACTTCCTTTTCATATATGTTTACCACGCCGTTTCTGAAATACGAAGGCAACCAATCATAGACTACAATCTTGGACAACATTTTTTAAAACACGTAATGAATGGTGTTTTCTGTTAAATCTGTTGTCAAAATTGCTGCTTTATTTTTCGTATACAATATATCTATTGGGTTTGACCATGGGAAATGTTTATTTATAGATGACGTTAGGAGCATGTTTTTTAATTCACTTTCACCTCTTTGTCTTCCTCCATACCGCCAAGCATTCTTTTCCCTCCCCCACCCCTCCTATTCAATGTTGGCATATATATATATATATATATATATATATATATATATATATATATATATATATATATATATATATATATATATATATATATATATATATATATATATATATATATATATATATATATATATATATATATATATATATATATATATATATATATATATATATATATATATATATATATATATATATATATATATATATATATATATATATATATATATATATATATATATATATATATATATATATATATATATATATATATATATATATATATATATATATATATATATATATATATATATATATATATATATATATATATATATATATATATATATATATATATATATATATATATATATATATATATATATATATATATATATATATATATATATATATATATATATATATATATAGGCCTATATATATATATATATATATATATATATATATATATATATATATATATATATATATATATATATATATATATATATATATATATATATATATATATATATATATATATATATATATATATATATATATAGTTGATTTAAACTACCATTCAAAAGAAGGTTATTTAGAACAGCATTGAAAGGGGGCGGGGGTCATGGGCCACATGGGCATGTGTCCAGGGCCGCCCAACACTGACAAAAACAAAATGATTGCTTCTAGTTTTGGTGAGAAATCAAACTTCCTCACCAGGTGTGATTTTTCTTTCTCACTGCCACTGTCACATTTTAAATCATTATTTACTTTATCATTATCATTGTCTTGTGATGGGTTGTCTTGCATTGTTCCTGTAAGCATATGCTATGACAGGTAGTAACAGCATGGCCTAATATATTTTGCAATATACCAAAACTCATCAAAATAGCAAAAAGGCTCATCAAAATCGGTTGAATTGGACCATTTTATAGCATTTTCAATTTGGGGTACTAATTTAACATAAATCATGCAATACTTTGTGACATCACAACAAGAACACTATGACTATTGCTTATGTTAACTTATTGTTTTTCAACCAGTTTTCCAAAATTGTATGAGAGGAAGCAGATGGCTATAATACAACAGGAAATACAATTTTCTTATAGCCATGACCCATATTTAGCAGTAAATGCAATTTTATTATCTGTGGAGAGAAATATAAAGGATTACAGAAAGAGTTTCAGCTGTGTTCTTGTCCATACCAGGGTCTTCTTAACAACTCCCTGTCCATGCATCCTAACTTTTGCACGAGCTGAAAAAGTCTTCAAAGTATAATTTATCATAACTTGAAAACTATAAATGGTATTTTAACCATTTAAAAACTATTCTGCTCATAATTTAGTACGCCTTTATTCGAATAAAAAAATATCTGTCGTGTCCAAAATTAAATTTTTTGTCGATTGCATTTTTGAACTTTGTGTTTGATTTAGGGACATCAAAAATATGACATCTTCCTAACTTCAGGGAGCTCCGCTCCTGGACTCCCACCAGGACTTCATCCCTGGACCCCACAATTTGTTTTCAAGATTTAGGGTAAATTCCTTATTTGCCTGTTAAGAAATAGTAACCCATTGAATTTACGTAAGAATATTGAATGTTTCTTCTTCTTATCAATTGAATTTGTACTGAGATTTTGTTTGACTTGAAGTTATTTTGGGGCATCAAGAACAACAAATCTTTAGAGCTTTGCCGCCTGGACTCGAACAGCGCTGCGTCCCTGGACGCAGCGCTGTTTTCGTGGAAAATTTTCTCTCTGTCTGTTTAAAAATGGTTACCAAAATGTTTATTTCAATATATATGAACGCTAGAATTGTTAAAGTTTGTGCTTGATTTAAAGCCATTATTGGGCATCAATAACAAGAAAGGTTCATAGCTTCTCACCCAGGACCCCACGTCATATTCTTCTCTGCCTGTTTATAAATAGTTACCCAAATGTTTAGAAATACTTACCCAAATGTTTAGAAGTACTTTCTCAAATGTTTGAAAACTTACCCAAATGTTTAGAAATAGCTACCTCAATGTTTAGAAATAGTTACCCAAATGTTTAGAAATAGTTTCTCAAATGTTTAGAAATAGTTATCCTCATGTTTAAAATAGTTACCCAATTGTTTATCGCATGAAGTACATGTTAATGTTCAAATCTAAAAGTTCTCAATTCTTCTCATCAATTTAAGTTTTAAACGTTGTATTATAACATGAAATCTTTAGAGCTTGGAATAGGGAAGGAGAACCACCAACAGTTCCTCTTCGGGCACCCCAAGGCCGTAGGAGCATATGGGACTATGCCCCCCCCCCCCTGCCAGTAATTTACAAAGTGGTTTATAAGTTGGTGTATTCAAGTTAAAAAATGCCATATGAACTAAAGGATACATCTCAGCCCCTCCATTAATCTAAAGTTTCCTTCTTCCTTATAAGCAATGTGATGAATTTTACACAAACATACAGAACTAAAATAAAGGAAAACATAAAACTGATACACTTCATGGTCTCCTCTTTGAGCTGACAGCACATACAATGTACAGATGTGACATTTAATATCTGTACAACTTTAAAAACCTGGAGTACTTCCAGCAAAGTGTGGGTCAGCTACAAAAATTGAAGCAAAATTATTTTTCTGTACACAAAATATTGACATTTGCATGAAAAAGATGTCAAAATTGCAATTAAAGGCCATCTTATTGTCTAATGATTAAAATGTGGCGGCATACATTTTATTACAAAACGATTACTGATTGGTCTGTCAGTATAAGTGCACATTAGACCATCGTGTTTCGACCAATTAAAACACACGAAGTGAAACCTATTTACCTTCACGTTAGAGATAATAACTGGCCTTTAATAAAATGAATATTGTTATGATGAAAAAGATGTGATTAAAAAACAACTAGGCATGGTTCGCAAGCCCATGCAATATGTTTGAGGGCACCACGATCAAATTGTGCCTGAGAGGTTAGATCATTCCAGACTGCCAGAGGTAGAAATAAAATAAAATAGGAGTAGTCTCTGAGAGTAGTCCGGGGGCTAAGAAACAAAACGCTTTCCACTGGATAGCAGAATTACCCAACTGGAAAAAGACAAACAAAAGGCGATAGAGCTGTAGAGGAAGGGAATAAAGGCTTGAGAAACAAGATTCAGAGGACAATAAATAAATGCGTACGAGATGTGAGGAGTGAAACCTTTGGTCACATAAAGGCTAATTCAAATTCTTTCTGGAGCTTGATTAAATCTGTTAGAAACCAGATGAAAACAATAAAGTTTGTATTGATGAAACTCTTGGGGATGAACTGAACACACATTTTGGTCGTTTTAATCAATCCCGTAACAAAGACATTGACTTTTCCTTGCCAGAATACACGGGAGATGCATGCATTACTGAGTTAAATGTAGAATCTGTATGTAATCAGTTCAAAAAGGTTAAAAAGGTGTTGCCTGCGGATCTGTTAAACTTCCTTGGTGGGTCTTTAAGTTTTTAATTGACGAATTAGCCTGTTTATACACATACATTTTTGAGGAAACTATTTCCAAGAGTCAAACACCATTGCTGTGGAAAAATGTCATAACAGCCCCTATTTCCAAAATAAAGACACCTCAAACTGCAATTGATTATAGGCCGATAGATTGAGCAAATATTGCTTTTAAGAGCCTTCAAAAAATTGTATTGCCCCGTTTGATGGAGAGAGTTGAAGAAGTAGGTGATGCGTATCAGTTTGCCTATTAAAAGCGCGTTTCATGTGTAGATGCTATTCTGGTTTTGGTTAACGATGTTGTTACTCATTTGAATTGCAAGGAAACCACAATAATAAAGGTTCTTTTCCTTGTTTTTTCAAGTGCGTTTAACACGGTCTTGCCAAACAATCTACTCAAGGACTTAACTAAATTTGTAAAAGATCCGTGGCTTATCCATCTGATAGCCCAATTTCTTAAAGGGTGGACCCGACAAATACGATTAGACAAAGGATTATCAGAAAAAAGCTAAAATAGATGTGGGTGTACCTCAGGGAGGCCCTCTCTCTGCAATACTGTTCACTATATACACAGATGAAATCCGGTCGGGAGAGAACATTTGTGTGACTAAGTATGCTGATGATACTGCCATTTCATGCAAAATTGCCAAAAAATCTGTGATTGGGGACCAAAAGGAGTATCAAACCTTTGTCAATGATGTCGTATCCAAATGTGATGATAAAAACTTGTTGCTGAACCCAAAGAAAATGTGTTTTGAAAACAAAACGTAAAACACACGGGCCTTCTACAGTGTTAGTCTGAAAGCATAATTATCAACGGATCTGAGGTTGCCAATTGTACGAAAACTGATTATCTTGGTGTTTGTATAGATGACAAACTGTCTTTTACCCCACACATATCAAAAATGCTAAGTAAAGTTTACTATATTGTGTCAAGCTTATCGTATATTTTATCTTTTTGTAATTTTAATGCAAGAATGAATTTTTTTAAAACCATAATTATATCCCAGCTCCTTTATGCCGTACCAGTTTGGTATCATCTCTTACTAGAAAAAAAAAGAAGACAGAATTAAGAAATTTTTAAGATATACGTCAAAGATTTTTACCTTGGGCTATTTTACCCTTACCCTTATTTGTATTCTCAACGACAGAGCCAAATCAGATTTTAGTGCAATAGTAAGAAGAAAAAAATTCAACTGAAAGTCATCCATTACACAATGTTTTACAAAGCCTTCTTGCCAAAACCAATAGAATTGTTCGCAATCCAAACATAATGCCAAAATTCAGAATACAACTGTACAAACATTCTTTTATCTACCAGGCGGCTCTTTATATACAAAATGGACAGCTACGGTCACTTCTTTTTTAATCCTTTAACTCATTTTACCAGATTATGTCTTATATATATATATATATATCTATTTTTTTTTGTATCTATAGATTTATTATCTATATCATAACTATATGTTTTATGTTATTTTATTTTATTTTATTTATCATATGTATTTTATTAAATGTTAATCCTTATTATAAATGTACATTTGTACTGGAAGCAATAAATTAAAATTGAAATTAAAGAGATAGGAAGCTGGGGTCGAAATATGAAGTGCAGGGTTGTAAAAAAAAAAAAAAAAAAAAGGGGGTAAGTAGGTAGGGGGGTGGAAAAGGAGGACTAAATATGGTTGTAGAGGAAGGCATGATGAAGAAAGGAGATAATTTCATCAGAGGAAGAGGGGGGGGGGGTCTGGAAGAGCTTGGCTATGGAGTTGTGAGGGGTGAGGGAAGCTCTGAAGTTGTACAGGGGGATGTTGTACACGGGGCACGCAAGGAGGAGGTGGTGGACTGTGAGGGGAAATGACAATTGTTGCAGAGGGGTGGGGGAGCCAGTAAGGAGATGGGAGTGAGCAAGATGGGTTGTGACCTATTCTAAGGCGGATAATGTGGATGTTGTATATACGGGAGAGATTGTGGATGTTGGGTTTGGTCGCAATTGTGGGCTCGATGTTGTGGAGTTTGTTATCAATTTGGGAGTCCTATGAGGTTTGCCAGCGGTTATGAACAAGGGAAGCGATAAGTGGTTTGATGTCAGAAAGGGTTTTAGGAAAGGGGGTAGGTTAAGGGCAAGCTTAGCGGCTGAATCAGCTCTGTTATTGCCGGGGATGCTATCAAGGCTGAGTATCCAGAAGAAAAGAATATTTTTCCTGCAGAGACGGGAGGGGGTAGCGAAATGAGTTATGGAGGAGGTGGGACGTGGGGTTATCCCACTTAAGGTCGAGTGAAGAAGTAAAGACAGAATGGAAGGGAGGGTGTGGCCCAGGGAGGAAAAGAGGGCCAGGAGAAAGTGCCAATAGTGGCGGGGTTCATGCCGAGATGGTGGAGGTCGGGTTTGATGTAAGCTGAAGGGAGGAGATAGGGTTTTAGTTCTATCAAAGAAGGTGGAGGAATTGGGGTACCTAATGAGGTTATAGACAGGGTTTTGGGTGTTGGTGAGGGCTCTAAAAGCATAGAAAAGGCAACGTTTTCTACTCCTTGGCAAAAAGGAGGGTTTGTTGGCTTCAATGTGAAGGCTGGTGATGGGAAGGTCCCGTACATACCCAGGCAAATCCAGAGGGCTTCATTTTGGATGGTGTTGATGTAAGAGTTGTGAGCGGCACAGTAGACAATATTGCTGTAGTTGAGCTTGGCATGAATGGGGAGCTTGAAGATTTTGAGGAGAGTGTGGGGGTCCACACCCCAAGTGGTGTTGGAGAGGTGGAGAAGGTTGTTGGAGCTGTTGCATTTCTGTTTCAGGTTGGTGATGTGTTGCTTGTAGGAGATCTTGGGGTCTAGGGTTAGACCCAGGAACTTAGTGTGGTCAACTTTAGGGGCCATTGCCGTTGAGCACAAGGTTCGGTTTGGGGTGGAGGTTGTTGAAATGAATGCATGCAGATTGTCTTGTCTTTTGAGAATTTAAAACCGTTATTTTTCGACCAGTCTTGCAGCCAGTTGAAGCCTATTTTCGACAAGAGAAAAGCTAGGGGAGGAGTAGAAGATAGTGAAATCGTCCACGTAGAGGGCACATTTGATGTTGGGGTGAAGGTTGTCAATGCTCAGGTTGAAGAAAGTAAGGAGAGGATGCTGCCTTGGGGAACGCCCTCTTCTTAGGGGTGGGGGTTGGAGAGGGTGTGGCTAATACGAACTTGGAACTGCCTGGGTGAGAGGAAGTTTTGAATAAAAGATGGGGAGGTAGCCTCTGCTGCCAATGGTGTGAAGCTTGCGGGTAATGCTGTATTTCCAAGTAGTGTCGAAAGCTTTCTCGGGGTTAAAAAATAAAATGGCAGTGAGGTGTTCCTTTTTGCAAAGGATTCCCAGATAGCGGTGTTGAGTGTGATTACCTGGTCCAAGGTATTGCGATTTTTCCGGAGGCTGCTTTGGTGAGGAGAGAGGATTCCGTTTGTCTCAAGGAACCAGTTCAGTCTCTGGTTGATTATCCTTTCCACAATTTTCAAAAACGGCAGGTGAGGGCGATGGGGCAGTGGCTGGAGGGGTCGGTGCTGTCCTTTTTCGGTTTGGGGAAGAGGGTGATGATAGCTGTCCTCCAGATAGGGGGAGATGAGTGTGAGGACCAAATGTGGTTGATCCCACATGTAATTTGACACCCATATCATATGACTCACCTAATTATATGTCCCACATGGCATCCTATGTCCCACATGGCATCCCATGCCCCAAATGGTATCCCACCATATGGCATTCCACCATGTCCCACATGGTATTCCACTGTATGTCCCACATGGCATCCCTCCGTCTCACATGGCATCCGTCCCTATGTCCCACATGTCATCCCAACTTATGTCCCGCATCAGGCTTTCCACCTAATGTCCCAACATGCCATACTACCTTATGTCCCATATTGGATCCCACCATGTCCCACATGGTATCCCTCCCATACGACCCACATGGTATCACTCCCCATGTCCCAATGACATTCCACTTTATGTCCTCCATGGCATCACATCCCATGTGGCCTCCTACCTTATGTCCCACCATATATATTCCACATGGCATCCCCCTGTCTCACATGGCATCCCTCCCTATGTCCCACATTGCATCCCATCCTTTGTCCCACAGCCTCGCACCCTATGTCATACATGGCGTCCCACCCTGTGTCACACGTGGCATCCCATCCTATGTCCCACATGGCTCCCACCCTATGTTCCACATGACATCCCATCTGATTTTCCACATGGCATCCCGCCCTATGTCACATGTGGCATCCCACCCCATATCCCACAAAGCACTCCATCCGATGTCCCACATGGCATCCCACCCTATACCATAAGCAGTCTCATACTAGCTATCACTGTCAGGGGCATAGCTAAGATAAAATGTCAGGGGGGCCAATTCTAACCAAAACATGCATGAAAACATGTTTGATGAGCAGTTTGTCACAATTAATGAAAATGAAACGTATTGGGACAAGTGTGCAGTGTCTTATAATCGGTGAGCAGAGAGAAAGGTACTCCCTGAAAGGTTTTCTTTTGATTGGGAAATTATTGGCACAAAATTGAGGAAAATCTTAGTAAAATTGTTGCAAATTTAGGTGAAATTTGGCAACATTTCCTAATAATTGATGGGGGTTTTTCGTAGAAAAATTGCCCCGAAAATGAAAGAAATTTTTCAAAAATTGAAAGAGATATATCATACACATTGAAGGAAATTTCCCCAAAATTGAAGAAAACTTACGAAAATCACAGAAAAATTATCCCAAAATGAAGGAAATTTCCGAAAATTGCATGAGAATGAAAGAATTTTTCCAAAAAACTAAATAAAATTTGAAGAAATTGAAGAAATTTACTGTAAATCACAGAAAAATTGCCCCAAATTAATGAATTTTACTAAAATTTGAAGAAAATTTACTGAAAATCACAGAAAAATTATCCCAAAATGAAGGAAATTTCAAAATTGCATGAGAATGAAAGAATTTTTCCAAACACTAAATAAAATTTCCCAAAATTGAAGAAATTCACCGAAATCACAAAAAAATTGCCCCAAAATTAATGAATTTTACTAAAAATTGAAGAAAATTTACTGAAAATTGAATAAAAATTGCCACAAAATGAAAATTTTTCAAACGCTGAAAGAAATTTCCTAAAAATCGGAGAGAAAAAATTGTCTCCACATGAACGAAATTTACCGAAAATTGAAGAAAATTTTATCAAAAAATGATGATAAATTGTCCCAAAATTAAGGAATTTTCCCAAACTTTGAAAGGAATTTACCACCCAAAAATTGAAATTAAAGAAAATTGTGCAAGAATGAAAGAAATTGCCCAAAACGGAAGAAAATTTACCAAAATTGACTAAAAAACAATTAAAAATTGCTCCAAAATGAAGAAAATTTCCCAAACCTTGAAGGAAATTCACAGAAAATTAAAGACAAATTTCCCAAAAATGAAGGAATTTTCTAATAATTTAAGAAAATTGCCGTATTACTACCCAAGTGCAGACATGTGGTGTTGCAAAATCATTTACGATATATAACTCCATGATTATTTTCAAAGCAGGGGCGTACCATAAAATGTCAGGGAGATCAAGTCAAACCAAAACATGCATGATGTGCATGATAACATGTCTTATGAGCAGTTTTGTCATGGTTAATAAACATATTGGGACAAGTGTGCAGTCTTAAAAGCGGGGAGCAGAAAAAAAGGTAACTCCTGAAAGGTTTTCTTTCGATTGGAAAAAATTGAAGAAAAATTGCACCAAAATGAAGAAAATTTTCCAATAATTAAAGAAAAAGGCCCTTCCCCTGTATTACTCCAGTGTTGTGTTGTGAAGTTCATATACAATATATAACTCCATGATCATTTTGATGGAAATGAAGGAAATTTTCCAATATTTGAAGAAAAGTGCACGAGAATTACAGACATTGCCCAAAATTGATAGACAGTTCCCAAGCATTGAAGGAAATTTACCAATAAATGAAAAAAAATGCCGCAAAAATTGGAGGAAAAATGTCCCAAAATGAAGGAAATTTACCATAAATCAAAGAAAAATAACACGAGAATGAAGGAAATTTCAATTTGAATAAGAAAATGAAGATGGAGTCAAGTGATCATACCTGATAGAGCCCTTGGTGCATACCATATATATCCCACCCTTTGTCCCACAAGGCTCTCACTCATATACCACATGCCATCCCTCCCTATGTCCATATGCAGTCACATCCTGTCACACTCCCGGACTGAGCATACTAAGTATAAAAGTCTTGTCAGTTCATATACTATAGCAACTTTATGCAAATGAACACAATAACAAAGGTGGAGTTTAATAATTATACCTGATACAGCCATTAGTGCACAAATATTTTAAAGCATTTTAAACCTCAAGTGTTCGAGAACAACTTGAAAAACTCTAAAGAATATTGGAAAAGTATACCATCTGACAGTTATCTTCTAATGAAATATCAAATGATTTGAAGACTTTTCAAGAAAACTTGTCTTCAACCTGTCTAAGGGTCTCTAAAACACTTAAATATTTTTAAAGGAAATTCCAGCCTTCACTGAGGATATCTAAAGACACTTTAACAATTTCTGAGGAATTTTGAAGAATCTTTAACATTTTCTGAGAAATTCTCAAAAACATTTTAACATTTTCTGAGGAAATCTCAGGAAAATTAATGGACGGCCGGTAGGACGAACAGACGGACGAAATCGACATTACATAGGTTCATATTATGCTTCGCATGCTCATCAAAAATGAAAAGGTTTTGTTTAGAAAACAGAATCAATAATTTTATAACCAAACAAACAATACTTTTTAAAGAAGCACCTGGCCAAAAGCTGAAGGAGTTTATTCAAATACTTCATGGAATGGTGCTAAAACAAGACTGTGCATTACTGTACTCATTTTTTATGAACATTACATACATTAGCAGTGATGAATGTAAATTGGGTAAAAATGACTGTACTTCATATAAATTACAACAAGAAAACAAAGTGGCAAAGAGTGCACCTTCACATAGGCAAAATCGTCACATGGACACAAAGTTTAGAATTCAATTCAAATTGTTTGAAAAATTTCAACCAAATGCGTTGCATGACTTGATGGCTGTTAATTTCACGGTTTATGTTAAATAAAACCCAAGCATGGGTAACACTTGATATAGCCAAGTTGATTAAGGAGATGGACATTTTATGAGACGGATTTGACTTTTTCTTTTTTATCTCATTGTATTAAAGGAATATTCCCATGGATTATCCTTTTTTTCATATTTAATAGAGAAAATTTGTAGAAACAAAGTGGTAAAAAACTATGTTAATATCTTATTCTGTTTATAAGTTATAACAATTTAAATAGTAAAAAATATTCTTAAAAACACTCGTAGTATAAGTTCTTCAGCCTGATGTGTTATCAAGGCAATTTCAGCACACTTCTTATGAATTTGTTATAAATTTATTCAAGCTTGTTTGACAGTATTGAACAGCATTTTGGTTCATTATAGAGATAGGGTGGAATATATCATTTAAAAGAAAGCATTTTGTTTTTTTCTTAGTGTACATCACATTCACAATGATAAAAAAATCCAAACTTTTAAAGAAATTCAAGACATTTGTCTCTCTGACATCACAGATGTTGCCCATCAGTCACTTTTGTCCAAATTCAAAAATACTTTTAAAAATTTGTAACTTCTAAACGGAATAAGAAATTAAGATAGTTTTTTCCCCACTATGTTTCTAAAATTGGCTCTATCATATATGAAAAAATATGAAAAAATATGAAAATCCATTGGAATAATTCTTTAAGTTTTGTCTGGTGACTGCTATTGTAGTATTATCTTACTAATCTTTCTCTTTCACTTTTTTCTTTCTAACAAATACATTGAAAAAACAAGTTTCCAGTATCGTTATGCATTACGATTGAATCTTCACACACACACACACAAACAGACAGGGATCTTGTACTTTCCAGAACCGAGGTGACGTAGAAGCTCTCATCCACTAATCTTACAGAGACCAACAATATATGAACTGGAAACGAACCTGTCTCTTTAAACTAAAATGCATGCAAATACAATGAGATCTCAGTCAATATGCATAAAATACAACTGCATTTTCATACTATCGACATCAACTAAATTCATGGCTTATCAAGAACATGGTGTAGACAAAAATGTTATAAACAGGCCACATCACCAATATATATGTCAATTTCAAATATGCTCCAGCATCTAAATTAACTTTCTGCTTTCTATTAAAATGCTGAAAAATCTTGCAAATTTACACATAAATATTTTAAAACGAAGATTTTAAGCTACAGCTTTGGACCAAAACATTAACATCAGTTTTTTATTTATGCAAAAATTGTGGTGTATGAATGGGCAGACAGCTCAAAATCTTAAAGTAAATCTTTAACTTTCTTTCCTAAATCTCAATCAGTGAAAATCATGGTTAAGTTTATTCCTGCTAGAATTTGATGGGGGTATGGTAAAGACTCAAAAACTTTTAGTCAGAATTTGCTGCAACGCTAAAACAATTATGATAATTATTTTGAAAACAAAGGATTTACAAAAGAAAATAGAGAGGTCGCCCTTTCATTTATCATAAAATTTGCATAAAATATGCAAATTGATGCCTGAGATTTAAAACAAACCTGTAAAATGGTAAATGTTTAACTGATTTTGATGAAATGTTCTGACTACTGAGATAGTTCTTAATAGATTTTGTAATTTAGCTAATGTTGCCTCTACATATTCATACACCTTTCACAAGATACTAAATGCTGATGTGGATGCCAGCAAGAATGAAACAATATTAAGTCAGCAAAATTCATATTGCTATGTAATAGTCCAAATAGTGTGCCAAATAGAAAATAAAATGAGAGAGTAAAGATCAAATTAAACGTAAGTGATCTATATAATGGTAGCTTGTTATTTAAACACGTTTCATACTTTTTATCAGAATTATGTAAATGGAATGTCTCTTGCACTGTAAAACTATCAATATATGATCAATTTAGGAAAAATAATAAAACAGGCAAATTATAATCAGGCTTTCAATGTACTAATTTGCACACTTCATTGAAGGACCTTATCTGTAGATATACATGGCAAGATATTGGATGTGTGAAACTAATATCTGAAGCAAGAGAAAAAACAAATTTTACGGAGAAAAAAATTACGGGTGACCTTTTACTTCTCCAAAACCAAAGGTTTCTTTGAAATTGATGACTAAGTTTGTAAAATAAAATGTTAAATAAAAAATTTGAATGCAAGCTAAAATAATTTATAATAACAGAAAATTGAACAGAAACAAATATAAGTTAGAGTAACCCACTTCAAATTTCATATAAAAAATAATTTTCTCTGGTTAATCATTACGGCACTGATAATAAGGCAAGAAGAGGTTTCTTCATATTTCCTGTAAGGCTTCAAAACCTAAAGATTCTACAATACAATGAACCATATGATGATGGTTAGGTCTAGCACAATGAGCAAAAACAAGTGCTTCAAAATCAACCACCTAGCTTTGCTTTACATAGAATAACATTGCATAATGAGGATTGCTTACTCTATATTAGGAGAATGCCTTACTGCCAATCAGGGGTGCAGCTAGCATTCAAGAAGTGCAGGGGATGGGGGCTAGTTGGGTCAGACTGATTTTTGATGGGGGTCCAACGGACCTTGATTAAGTGATTTCTACAAAGGTGGGGGTTTGGTACCAGTGGCAGATTTAAGGGGGAGGCACCAGGGCATGCCCCTCCCCATTGGCAAAAAGATGAGAAAAATATAGTCATAAGAAAGCAAAATAAATAGAAAGAAAAGTGTCATATCTAATAGGTGGGGTGGTTTGTTAACATACACCTAGCAATTATATCCAGTGTCACATAGTGATAATTTCATGTAAACTACACCACAAAAATGTCACAGATTCAGTGGTGCCTCATCATGTAAAAATCATGGATCCGTCACTGTTTGGGACCCCCTCCATTTTCTAAGCAGGCGCATTTTCAACAAAGTGACCTTTCTTCACAGTCCATTTTAGTTGGAACAGCTTATCATCAAGGTCCTTTATAATCAGACCTTTTTCATTAAAAAAAATAAAAAAAAATTAGACCTTACTTAGTGTTTAATCATTGGATGATTTTAGGATCTATTCATGAGAGACCCTTCATGATCATATCACCAGTACCTATTCTCATCAGTGTGCAGGCTTGCACCCCTTTCATATATTTCTTTGACCGTTCATGTTTCTTTCCCACTGGCTCCCCTCCCCCTTGCACCTCTCACTTTACCAATGAATGCAGTCATTAATACATTAACTTTGGCACTGATATACACCAATGTCTGTAAACTGATACAGACTGTGATGCAATTATATAAAGAAATAAAAAAAACCTAACATTACACATATTGTCACTTACGTCCCATGAGTCATACTTAAATAATTTACAGTATAAGTTTTCCATCCTTCTCAACAGATTTTCAGATGGAGAATATAACCAGAATCAAAAGGTTTTGTGGTTCCGATGCTTTTTTCATGCTGATTAATTTTGTATTAACTGTTAATGTCATTGCATATCGTGAGATATTTGACATGACATGAATCGTTCTTGAGATATCATGTTCACAAGTTATTTTCAGTAAGTTCATATTAAAGCCCCCAACTATGCATATTAATGATATTCAATGGTTTTATAAAATGACCATATACAAACTAGCTAACATTATAATTTGAGTAAATATGAAACAAAACAGACATGTGATTGTTAAAATATGAGTATTTCAAGATTTTTACATTAAGCCCTGCCTACTCATTAATATGCAAGATAATACCACTAAAAACAATAGGGCACATCTGCAGACCATGGGCTATATGTGAACCACACATG
The DNA here is from genome assembly GCA_020152595.1 of Chiridota heheva. NCBI lineage: Eukaryota > Metazoa > Echinodermata > Holothuroidea > Apodida > Chiridotidae > Chiridota > Chiridota heheva. The sequence goes on along the minus strand of JAIGNY010000725.1, from coordinate 523,726 downwards.
ACATGAATCCAGTGTGTCCTTCTTGACATACCGTATTTACAAGGTCTTTTCAGCAAAACCACATTAAGCCCCACCCACTACGGATAAGAATGAAATTCATGTTATTATACAATGAACACATTAACACCAGTTAACAACATAATTATATTGAATATGAAACAAAATAAGACACATGATTGTTAAAATGAGCATTTCAAGATTTTTACATTAAGTCCCGCCTACTCATTAATATGAAATATTCTCTATTATATGATTATCAGTTTGGTTTTGTGCCTCAAAGAAACACATCTCAGGCTATTTTAAGTCTGGTAGATTTTATTATTAATTCCTTTGAAAATAAGTGTTTAGCTACTGGAATATTTTTAGATCTTTCCAAGGCTTTTGATACACTTGATCATTCAATTCTTTTAAACAAGCTTGATAATTATGGTATTAGGGGGGCTGTATTTTCTTGGTTTAGTATTTATAATCAAAGTAGATTTCAAAATGTATCTTTATCCGGTGTTCATTCTTCCAAGCAGACTATTCACTGCAGTGTTCTCCACGGTTCTATTCTGGGACCCCAATTGTTCCTAATTTATATAAACAATCTCCCAAATGTTACTTGCAAATTCCATCTCATAAAGGCAACGACATAAAAACTTTAGTCAACAATATTAATACTGAAATTCCCAAAATTACTTCTTGGTTTAGGTCCAATAAACTTCACCTAAATGCTAAAAAATCTACCACCATTGTTTTTCATCCTAAACAAAAAAAAATTATATCTTCCGACCTTGACATTATCATTGATAACATGCGTGTTTCCCTCTCTCATTCTACAAAATTCTTGGTGTTACCCTAGACGAAAATCTTACTTGATTTCAATTATTCAGAATATCTGTAATAAAGTCTCTGAAGCCATTGGTATAATTCATCCCAAAAAACATTGTTCCCTTTAAAACATTGCTAATTCTATATAATATTCTTATTTTACCTTTCGTATCTTATTGTTGTATTGTTTGGGGTTATACTTACTCTACTCATATTAATAACCTTCACATTCTACAAAAGAGAGTACTGCGTGCAATATATGGTATTCCCTACAATAGTCATTCTAACCTTCTCTTCCGTGACAGTAATATATTTACCATCTTTGAACTAGTCAAGTACTACACCCTTATCTTTGTATTCAACTACTTTCATGATAATCTACCACCTAACTTCTCCAATTTTCTTCTGTCAAATAGTTCTTTTCATGATTACAATACCCGCAATGCTAAATTACTTTCCATTCCCCGCTTCTCTCTAACAAGTAGTCAATATTATGTTAAATATTCTGCTATTGCAAATTGGAATTCCCTACCCACTTCTTTGAACTCTATAACAAGCTTTTCCTCATTCAAACGTAAAGTGAAACATTACTTTCTCGGCAATATAATCCTCTAATTTCTTATTTTTTGATATATCATCGGGCAGTATCTATGTAATATTTTCCCCCTTTATACTTTTTTTTTTTAAATAATTTTCTTTTTCACACTTGTATTATGTTTCTGTGTAATTTGTAAAGGGGTTATCTCTCTTACAAGTTCATTTGAGCTTTTCAGGATCCCCTCAACCATATAAAGCGTTATCTGTTTTATATTTGTATTCTGTAAGTAATAAAAATGGTTGAAATAAAGATGTAATCATCAAGTTGCAATCATCATCAATATGGATGACATCACCACCAAAACAATAGGGCATATCTACAGATCATGAGTTATGTACCAAATATGACATGAATTGAGTTTACCATTCTTGAGATACATGAATTGAGATACCATGCCTACAAGCTCTTTTCAACAAAATCATGTTGAGCCCCTCCCATATGCATATTAATGAAATTCATTCATTTATACATCATGAACATGGAGACATCTGCTAACATCATAATTACACCAAATATGAAACAGAGCCTACATGCAGTTGTTAAAATATGGAGCATTTACATTAAACCCACCTACTCATTAATATGCATGACGTCACCACCAAAAACAATAAGGCACATCTATGGACTATAGGTTATTTGTGTACCACATATGACATAAATCCGTAGTATCATCTTAAAATATCATGCTTACAAGCTTGCTGCCACACCCACACCCATACATACACACACCAACATGACTGCATAGGTTCCTAATGGTATTAGCATCGGAACCAAAAATGGAATGTAGAATATTAGTACATTGTGAATCTTGCTGAAAAAACTGATGGTCATCATAAGACAGAATTATGGTTATGAAAAGACATTGAGCAAAGTTAGCATCACACTCAATCCAAAATTCTGAAATCAATATTGAAATCTTCAATACATTGAAATCTGGTCATAAAACAAATCTCACTACGTTGATATGAAATTGCACTTCAAATCTTCAAGCAATACTCTTTAAATAATTAACAGCACAGGCGTAACGTTTTCACACACTATCATCAAAAGAGATTTTAACTACAAAACACAGACTAGCAATTCAATTGTTCCAATATGGAACTGGAAGTACACCAGCAGAGAAATTTCTCAAGTATAAAGTACAGTATATACAGTATACTGTAGCTACTAGACAACAGGCATATGGCTACTAGACATAAACATATAGTAGATGGTCATTAAAGATACAAAATGGTATTAAAAGCAGCAGAGGTCTTTTTACAAAATTAGGCCCAATTATACCAGCACTATGGCAGAATCATTGATGAAAAACTGTTTGGGAAAATGTCTGAAAACTTGATAAGGTCATTGATTCATGGGAATCGTCCAGAAAATATTGTGGTAACTTTAATATCTTAGTCCCTTACTCCCAGCCACCAACTGGTTAACTCAATGGTAGAGCACCTGCTATGAGCCAGTAGGTCCTGGGTTCTTTTGTCGCCGACTTGGGACATACTGCCTTCTTGCTTGGTGCTCAGCATAACAGATTAGAGCAGGGTAATAGCACAGGCTTTGTTTGTTGGCTGCAGCTTTTTGACTCAACAGTTTGCATTGTAAAGTGCTTTGAGTACGCATTGGACGTGAACATAAGAATTACATATAATACTTATCGCATTGACGTAGAACATAAGAACTACATAAAACTTATCTACATAAGAATTACATATAATACTTATCGCATTGGACGTAGAACATAAGAACTACATACTATACTTATCGCATTGGACGTGGAACATAAGAACTACATATTATACTTATCGCATTGGATGTAGAACATAAGAACTACATATTATACTTATTATAACCTGTACAAACTCAATGTCTTGTCCTTTCCTTAAGCTCAACCCTTTGAGGACTGAATAACATTTGGGATTTTTTTGTTGGGGACTGGACACTTTTGGAGAAAAAAATGAAATTTGAAAACTATATTTTCCAACTAAAATTTTAGCTAATTGGAAGTACTTTATGAAAAATTGTTGCACAACAATTATATTCAGAACAAACAGCTCTTTCAAATGTTACATGAAATAACTTAATGCAATAATACATATCCATAGTAAGGATAAATTAAATAAAAATGCAATTTAAACAATATTTATCATTTTACAATTTTTGTTCAACCATTTGTAAAAGCTTAGTTGTTTATATAAGTTACTAACTTTCTGTATAAAAATTATGCAGAAATAAATTCTCTTTACAATGACATAACATTTGAGTACCATTATACTCATATTGATGTTATAATCTTTTATTATACATTTAATGATACCCACTAGCGCTCAATTGCACTTGTTAAACATAGTACTGTACATGTGAATATACAGTACAGTATGTGTATATCATTACATAGTTTGTGAAAACACTACCTGTTTCTCCTGGCTTTACTCTTGTTCCCGTCCAGGCCTATTTCTAACTATCTATCTATCATTACCTATAGGCCTAAGCCTAACGTTAGTGTTAGTTTAACTTACTGAATCACTATTACTTTCCAATCATATCTCCCAGCAAATTATAATCATCACTATCTTGATCCCCAAAAATTGATGCTAATGCTTCCTCAGCAATACACATTTTCCTTTTTTCATTCCAAAATTTCTCAAAATAATCCAAAATAACCCCTTGCAATTTGGTATCAATGTTCGCAGAATCACTTTAATTAACAATTTAGCTGGTTTATATGTTTGTAGAAAGTGAGGTGGTAGTGCAGTAATAGATTAAAGTCAACAAGTCAAATCAGCGAATACATCAGCCCACAGTCTGTAGTGCGCTTTTCGGATTTTTCCGCCCGTAGTCTGTAGTGCGCGTTTCAAAATTATCCGCCCAGTTCCCAAAGGATTAAACTCCAATACAAGAATACTGATACTATAACGCAGCATTTTTAGAAACTGTATTGAAAGTTCATGGAAATATCAAAATTTCCCCTCAAAAACAGTCAAAATGAACCACTTCACAACTAATTATTTACGAAAAATAAATTTGTGATTTCGTCAGAAGAACAACTCTCCATTTTCATTTTTGAATCATATTTTTTAATCCTGTTTGATTTTTTCCAAGTGTTGCACTAGTATTTTTAATATAATGATACCATCAATAAAGCTTAAAATCCAAGCTTCTAACAACCATAAGTGACATATTGTAGTAAACACCCTCAAAACTTGTCCAGATTGAATTTGTTTTATCATTATTTGCATGTGAAATGCTGTGAATATGGCACCTGTTTGTCAAGTCTGGCCAATTAAAATCAAAGTTAAATTCATACTGGAGCCATGAAGGTGCTTATCGTGTTTCTTTGGCATAAGCAGATGAAGCACATGACTTATCCTGGCCAGGATGTCAGTCCATCGCAAGTCAACTCTGCAGCAGGGCTGGTAATCATTTTACATCTGAGTTAACTGGAGCAAACCGAGTAAGAGTCTTGCTCAAGGACACAATGCAGGGTTTACAGGGGAAGTCGATTCCTTTCGCGTATGAAAATGACCCCTTAATACCTGAGGCACTGCAACTCTGGCCAACTGGCTGCCTGATATTTTTGTTATGCTAACTTGAATATCATGACATTGTAAGTTCAAATATTTTTCACACAAGAAAGTGTTGTACAGTTTATAATCACATGTCTACAGTACAAAATTTTGTACGTACTATTAATATGGAACTGCATACTATAGAATAATTACCTCAAATGGCTTTCATTCTCATTATCAAAACCCATCACTTGGTAAAGTTTCAAAGATATTCATAGTACATATTAATTCCATATTATAGTCCATGTATAGAGAGCAACTACACAATTTCTTTCAAATATTTACTTCTGATAAGTTGTTGAGCTATAGTGGATCAAAACAATGTGAGGAATCACATTATCGTAGCAATGGAAATTACTGTTGAAACAATTTGAATTAACCATCATGCTTCACTCCATAAACATCTATAACTATCACATATAATTGTGATTATTCATCATTAATATTTTCCTTTTTAAAGAAAGGATTTCTAAATTCAACAATATATTTGCAAATGGTCATTCAATGACTGACCGATTTTCCCTGTCTAAAAATTACAAAAATTGTATAGAAAACTTGTGATACCACCGCTTTTCCTTTTTCTCAGAGTTCCTTCTATTTAGAGCCACAAAGTAGTACAAATTGCATGATTTTTCTACTAAGAACCAGTCCATTCCAGAATTCTGCAAACTGAAAGGCAACTTAGGAGTGTAAAGGACAATGTTTAACAAGTTTTTAACAAATGTTTTTCAGAGTACAGTATGCACATTTTAGCTCTCTTTCTTAAGAGTTCATTGGGTGGCCTTGCATCTCCCTGAACATGTGTGTCCTTTCATGTGTTTTACAATTACTCTTAACTGCAAATGATTTAGAACAGTACTTGCAAGTGTATGGTCTATGACCGGTGTGAATACGTTCATGGGTGGTACAATTTCCTCTCACATTGAAAGATTTCTGGCAAAATCTACATTGGAATGGTTTCAACCCAGTATGGATTCGCTCGTGAATTTTACAGGAACTAAACTGTGTGAATGACTTCTGGCAAAATTTGCACTGATAAGGTTTTACACCAGTGTGAATGCGTTCATGTATTTCACAGGTAGGCTTGGTTTTAAAGTACTTTTCACAGTATCTACATTTAAAAGATTTTGACCCAATATGAATGTAACGTTCATGTTCCTCGCAGTTTCTACTGTTGCTGAAGGATTGCGAGCAGAAACGGCACCGATAAAATCCATCAGAATAGGCCATGTAACATTCATGTCGTTCTAAAGATTGTACATCTGGAAATGACATCATACAATGGTTGCAAGCAATGTTACTCTGAGAGTTTATTCTTCTGTGGGAGCTGCTCTGCCAGGTTTTCAGTGTTTGATTCCGGTGCCTATACGTGGCTGGTAAGATATGAATTTTGCTAGGCCGGATAAGTTCTTTATGATACCTAGTAGCTGTTGGAGGGTCATTTAGTGTTGAAACGACTTCACCTGGTTCCTCTCTCGGGTTCAGTGCTTCAATTTTGCAAGTATTTTCAGGTTCTTCCACGTTTTGTTTTGAGGCTGATGGGGACCCTGCTGGTCACTCTGTGTCATCCTACTAGTCCTCCTGTCACTGAGAGCAGTAGGAGTATCCACCATACACTCGCTGTCACTTAGATCAGACCCCGGTGCTTCTGTTTGGTACACAGCAACACCATTTAGAATTCTCTCTGTTGAAAAAAAAAAAAAAAGAAGTTACTGAATGTCTGAAGAAATGTCCCTCTTCATGAACAAGTATGGGGTGCTGAAATGCTTTACTTCACCTCTTCAGTAGTTTACTAGTTATCTGTTGCAAATTCTAACCATGACTTAAACATGAACAAATATATGGACACATCACAACAAAATTAGCTTGAATGCTTCAATTCTACAAAAACTGGCCATTTTACAGACTTTTTAGGTCAGATGAGAACAGCAGGCCTCTTTGTGTACATATATTTATCGTTTCCTCTGCCACATTAATCTGCAGGAAATCAACCGGTTTGACAAGTTTTCTTGCACATTAATTTTTTTTTCATATATAAATATTTTTTTTTAAATCTTAATCATATTTACAAGCAACAACTAATTCAAAATAAAATTCCAATAATTTTCACTGACGAAACTGTTGTAAACTAGAATTATAGCATTCTGCAGAGCACATACCCCGCTCCTGTTCATTCTCCATCGGAATACAATCTACCTCAAAAACCTTCCTACCTCAGAAACCCTCAACCCACCAAGTTATAATCCCAAACAATCTCTTTCTCACTGTTGATCTGTATTGCCATTTACATTCTAAATACTTGGGATCATCAATTGTGATCATTGTTTTCAGTTGAATTCAGGCTAAGCATTCAATGTTTGAGCTCTATTCAGGTAGTATTCACATTTTATTTATGACAGAAACCAATTGTTTTGATTTCTTTGATACCAGAGACCACTTCATTTGATTTTCTTCGAGTCCAGAAAATTCATTGTATGGGCTGTTCTTTCATGGCATATGTTCATTGTTCAGCACATTCCATTAAAAAGTTTCAACTAAGTGTTGATAAATCTTGCCATAAAATATCCCCACTTCCATTTTTGCCCTTCCCCTACTCCAATTCATCCCAAATTTTAATCACCTCTTCTTAAAACAGTAACTAGACATGAATGATGTTATAGGTTAACCCATAACAATGCAAGAAGAATTGATTGCTTTTATTTTTGTCATATCTGATATTTTTGTTTTTAAAGTTTTCTTTGAAGTCTATTCCATTTTGGGGCAATTATTCATCATCAATTCAAGAGTGACAACTTTCCTGTGTGAGTTGTATTCGGTTTGTTTGTTTGTTTGGGTTTAATGGCACCTTAACAGTCTGGTCATACATTATGTGCCAAACGAGGTTAGTTGTGAATGACTGTCAGACTGGTTCTCAGTGATGACTTAGTTTTGTGGTGCAACAAGTTTCTTTTCATAGCTATGTCTGAAAAATGATGCTTCAAACAAAAGCTATGTGACATTCAATGCATGGTGCCATCATGTCCCACTCGATTACTGACGTTGGCGAGGTCAAAGATAATTTTCACTACAACGTATGGTAAGAAAATACATTTTGTAAACATATCAAAATTTCTAACATTTACACATTAATCTTCATAAATGTTAAGTTTCCTTTGGCCGGTACTGAAAAAAGATTACCAACCAAACATGTTTCAAAACGGCTAAATTTGTCATATTTAGCCAGTAATCGGCCAAACTAGAAGCTAAGGTTGTGACAGTTAGCATTTTTTTCATAAACGTACAGCTAAATTGATGATTGAAAAATAACTTAGTTTTTGGATATTCTTATACAAATTAGTCTATATAATACACTTTTTCAAAAAGCTTTTCTTCAATCTTTCCCTATTTAGCACCACGATGGGATAAAGTTATCTGAATCAATGTTTTGGTCGCCATGTTTCCTAGTCACTGCAGGTTGATCAACCATTCAAACGTCCGCAAATATGTTTTTGGATGTTTCACTAACCTGCAAGTTGATTTTTTGCTGACAATATTTTTTGGTTCATCTAATTTCATTAAATAGTTTTAGAATAAAAACTGTGTCCAAAATAGATAAATAAAACAAGGAATGTTTAGATTAAATAATTGTACTAAGTATTATTTTAATTTTTTCCCCTTAAACAATCTAAAACATAATACCCCCGCTAAAATGTTATACTAGCCCAGATAGCGGTATTTTGAACTTTTAATCGTACTTAAAGCTCGTCAGACGATTTCACCGAGTGAAACGTAGCCCAGCAAATACTTAAATAAAAGTAACTAAAATCGCCGTAAAAACAGCTTTTTAAAACGTGGATGGGCTTCAAACATCATGAATAAGCGTTAGCGTTGTGGGCGAAAAAAGGGGTAAAATGGTTAGGTTTTCACAAAGATCTTAAGTCTGATATTTTCCTGTTTTAACACAAGGCTTAAAACAGTACAGCAGTATATAGGTTTTTGTCGTACACTTGGACGGCCAGTCATCATCCACCCAACGAGTGCAAACGATAGTGGTAAATTTATATCCTAACTGATAACTGCAAGACAAAAATTCATGGATTATGGAACGGGAACGCACACCACCGGGATTCAATCATTTTCATTACACATGATGAAATGACTTCAAGATAATGAAAACAACCACAACTAGAGCATGGCATCCCATGTCCCACCCTATGCCCCACAAGACATCCCATGCCTTGTTCCACATGGCATTCCACCATACCTCAAATATGGCATTCCACCATATGTCCCATATTGCATTCTGCCATACAGTATGTTTTATGTGGCATTCCACTATATGTCCCACAAGGCATCCCACCCTATATCCCACATGGATCCCTTCCCAAGCCCCAAATGACATCCCACTCCATGTCCCACATGACATCCTTTGTCCCATGGCATTCCACCATACCCACAAGGCATTCCACCATGTCCCACATGACATTCCACCATATGTCCCACATGGCATCCCACCTATGTCCCACATGGCATCAATCCCTATGTCCAATATGGCATCCCTCATTGCATCACATCCCATAGCCTCCTACCATATGTCACAAATGGCATCCCAACCTATATTACACTCTGTGCTACTTTTAGATAACAAAACCACACACCAAATTTAATCCAAATCCAATCATCAGTTATTGAGATATCTTGAAGACAAACGGGTGAAAACATAACCTCTGTCCAACTTCGTTGGCGGAGGTAAATATCTGAAAAATTACACACAGATCATTTTGCCACCCCATTGCCCACCCCATTGCCCACCTCATTGCCCACCCACCCCATTGCTCACCCCATTGCTCACCCCATTGCTCACCCCATTGCTCACCCCATTGCTCACCCCATTGCATTGCAAATTTTGAACAAATCACAAAATATTTCGGTCAACACTTCAATAATCCTTTAATCTTGCTAAAAATCCTTTCAATCGAGTGTTTTGACTATAAAATGTGAGAGTAATCACAAGTTTGATAGAATTCCAACAGGAGGATTAGTGGTATCCCATTTCCTCCAGCCCAATGGAGGGTAATGAAAGAACAAGAGCTTCAAAATAGTTATCAAAATTCATGTCCACTGAGAGGTGTTTAATATTACTGGCAAACATATTCAATTTTAAAGACCAGCAGTTTTATGTTACATTCATTAAAATATTTTCTTCTTCAACTTTTTAATACTTTCTCATCAACATTCTATTTCTCATGTTGTCTCCTATAAGAGGGTTCATAAATGACACAAGTTGCCCAGCATTCCTTTGTCGCAGGATAATGGATAACATGGTTCCCTTAGCTGCCAAGGCAATAAATGGGTGGGTGTGATAGAGAACTTATAGTCCATTATCCCCAGGCAAAGAAAGTGATGGAAGCTGTCAGACCATGAACGCTGTTCATCCAAATATTTCATATTTGAAATAAAAGAGAGAAAAATAAATAGAAGGGAAAAAAAGGCATCTCCCCTCTCGTCTAATCACATTGCAGAAAACACAAAGATGTGCATGAGTATTTCATAACTGGTCAGTAAACATATCCTTTTAACTAGCAAAATCTTTATTTTGTTTCTAAAAAAGCATAATCATATAAAACCTCTTCACGATAAAATACTGACCAAGTCCAAAAAAGCTGTCATACCTGAATTCTGATGGGTTCCAATGTCTGACCCTTTAAACCCATCTCCACTGGTAGCACTACTGGGCACTGCAGTTTCTTTTCCCTGTCTCACCACTCCCTGGTATTCTTGGTGACTGTACTGCTGGGAGACATTGATGGTTTGACTCGCAGGTAAATGGGACATGCTGTGTATTTGCTGCAGTGAATTTTCATCTGAGTTTCTAGGCAGCTTGATTGTGTAGACATGCATTCCCCTTTTACATTTATTTCCTGGAAAATTTAGAAAAGATTAAAGAAAACTTTGATTTACACGAAATATGAGGGCATAGCAGTCTATCTGTAGTAGCAAAGGTTAAATACCTGAAACAAAATTGATAGACAAATGGAATTGTACAGTGATATACTGTAGGTTTGGATCTTGAAGGATACTACAACTGTATTCCTGAATATTTACAACTTTTAAAATGGCATTTGAATTAGCAATTCAAATATAACACTTGAAAGCAAACCTCTTATCTTCCCAAACTAGTTTGTATTTGCTGTATGAAGGTTTTCACCTCAGCCCAAAGCATTCTAACACAAATCCAATGAAAGCAGTTTAGAAAACTATCCCATTTTAATCATTAACTATTCTATTTTAATTTTCAGGTCTACGAATTCAAGTAAATATGCACATTTGATAATTTCAGCAATTGAAGAGCTCTCTCATTCTTTTGTAAATGCTTTGTTTTTGTAACAATCTTTATATTGAACAGTTTAAAGAAGGGAAGCTAAATATTACTACAATTTTTTGCACTTCGCCATTAATACTGTATCTCCTAAAATGACTAAAATGTTCTAAGACCTTATTTTGAAAAAAAATCAAAGAATTACATAATGGTTTAAAGCACAAGTTCAACCTAATTTGTCATAACAGTGCATTTATTAAGAAATCATAGCAATTTCATCAGCCATTACTCAAAAACAAAACATACTTTTTATAAACAAATTCTATCTAGAACTTGACACTAGTGTGTATAAATACAAACATAAATATGCTACACTAGATTTTACTTGAACTTTGACTTAATTTTACACTGGTCAAGATCAGGGATGTAATGTAAGGGTCACCTCTTAGAGTGGGCAAAGAACCTCCAATTTATTCTGTTAACAGTGCAGCCTTCTTTTCTGAGATTTATAGAGTAGCCTTCTGATAGTAATATTCTGCAATTAACACTTTATTAAGATATTTTTCTCTTCAATTTCAGTCAATAATTATTGAATTTACCTCTCAACTAGAAAGGTGTAAAAATCTTTCCGGAGGCAGGTTCCCAATGCCCCAGCTTCATATGCATATTTCAAGATCCAAAGCCTTTAAGGAAAAAACTTACTTTAAACAAGAACAGTCGGAAAGTATACTTGACTATTCGAAGCTAGAGAATAAGCATATTGAGGGAATTATATACAGAACTACAATAGGGTAGCAGGGGCAGATAATTTTATATTACTTGAGCTTTGAAAGGTGCACTTACACTTTCATTTGCTTTGTTAATTTTCACATTTTACTACCAGCTTTAAAATATCTTCGAGTTTTCCCAGATATTTTACGACAAAAAAAAAGCTCAAGGTTATTATCACCCAATAACTCAGAAAACATGTAAAAACTAGCAGTCTTTAAACTATAAAACCTCTTTTTGTTCTATCAATTGAACAACAAAGAAAGAAGAGGCCCTGACTTGCCAATGTCAATAAAGAATATTATTAAACCCCCTTTCCAACCTGTACCCTCCACCAACATTCCCAGAACTACATCCTGGATTGTCATACAAGTTCCAGTTTTAGAAAATATGTGTGTCAACAGAGTCAAACAGCATGAAAAATATACAATAACATTAAAGCAAAATTATGCAAAACAATATTGCTTAACGTACATCAAACTAGACATTGGAAACGATACAAATCCCCTCACCGCTAATAATACATATTCCAGACTGTCCTATATTCCATTCTAACCTATCCAAAATATCATCCCATGCCTATACTTCATGCAATCACACCTGAAAACCAGATACTGTATGTCATTCCACGACATGCATGACCCACATGCCTCCACAACTGAAATCCAGATGACACCCCACCACATGTCCCACATGCCATTCCACCCTATCAACCCACCTTGTTCCACATATGCCAACCCACCCTGTTCCACATGGCAACCCACCCCGTTCTACATGACAACTCACCCTGTCCAACATGCCAACACATCCTGACCAACACGCCAGCCCACCCTGCCCTACACACAATTCCACCATCCCACATGAAATCCCACCATCATCCTAAATCCTACAGCTACTTAATCATCATGTCATCTTCCACACCACATTCCACTTGTTTATATTTCCTAAACCCCTAATCTAAAATTCTTTCAAACCAAGGAAATTTTTATTTGCTTTCTTTTCCATGGCAAGACAAACATTTTGATTCTTATTTATTTCAAGAATGTCATTATTATAACAAACCAGAAAACCAAAGGTTTTGAGGTTCTGATGCGCAATATGAATTGTAAATTTGAACTATTGTATTATAAATATTACTGCACAATGGGCTCAAAATAACAATGACAACAAAATAACTCACAGCACTCTCAAGAATGGAATTTAACAATTAATTAATTCAACTATTTTTATCCTATTAACATGTATACACTTGCTAAAAACATAATTATTTCAATTATAAACACAACAGACATGCAGTTGTTAAAATAGGAGCATTAAAATTTATGCCTTAATTGTCTACTCATTATATGCATGACCTTGCCGCCAAAACCAATAGGGCACATCCACAGTCCATGGGCAACCTGTGTACTACATATGACTTGAATCCCACATATCATTCTTGAAATACTGTGGTTAACAAGCTCTCTTTAAAAAATCATATTAAGCCCCACCCACTAAGCATATTAATGAAATTTAACACTTTTGTACGATGAACAAATACACACTACAGTAGCGAACAACATTATTATACCAAATTTAAAACATATCAGTCATGCGGTTAAAAAATATGAGCATTTTAAGATTTTAAGAATAAACCCTGCCTACTCACTAACATACGTGACATCGTCACCAAAAACAATAGGGCATATCTGTGGACCATTGGCTATCTGTGTACCATACGGACTGTATCTCATGTATCTTTCTTGAGATATTGTGTTTACAAGCTCTTTCAACAAAATCATGTTAAGCCCCATTATCATAACAAAAAACCACTCCAAAAACCCATACCCAAGACATCTTATTATATAAATATTCTTTAGAGGCGAGGAAAGTTTTATATGGTTTTTTCATTCATCCCAAGACTAATCTTCTTATATCTTTTGATACCCAAGACATCTTATTTAATATTCTTTAGAGGCGAGGAACGTTTTATTTGTTTTTTTCATTCATCCTAAGACTAATCTTCTTATATCTTTTGATACCCAAGACATCTTTATTTGTTTTTTAGAGATGAGGAATCTTTTATTTGTTTTTCATTCCCAAGACTAATCTTCTAATTCCTATTCATGTTTTGGAATGTCATTATCATAACAGACTCATCCAAAACTTTAAGTAACAAACAAAAAAAAACTTGTAACAAACAAACAAACTAAGAAAACTTTAATCAACAAACTAAGAAAAAAACTTTAACCAAAAACTTTAGCTGGATGCCGATGCCGAGGTCAACGGTAGTAGAATAGCTCTACTTTTCTTCGAGTAGAACTAAAAAAGACTTACTTTAATTTTTAATTTAATAATGCCTGAATTTGACCTCCCACCAGAAAGGTAAGTCTCTTAGGGAGGCAAAGCCCACTCCTCCTTCCCTGGCTTCCTATGCAAATCTTCAAGACCCAAACTGGAAATTCACAGATAAAGTCATGTCTTTCAAGGCACAAAACTGCTTTGACAGACTCACTTGTACTTTTATCCAGAGTTCCAGACTCTTCCTCTGTATTAGAATCTTGTATTGGTACGTTCCCCTCACTTCTGTCCCTCTCTTCCCATTGGTTCACATAAGCCGATACCTCACTGTTGCTTAATGAGTCACTCTCATTTTCTCCCATTAATGGGTCAATATCATTGGGTTCTAAGAAATCCGGTTGTCCATACCCCAAGCTTTGTTCTGCTTGTTGATGGTAGAAAGTAGAATTATCTCCTTCAAAACTGAATTGCTGCTCACGAGTAAAGCCTGTTATATGGACCTCTCCTGCATAAACAAAGATAGGACCAGTAAAGTAGCTGTATAACTTTAGGAAAATGTGTTTCTTGTAATAAAATTGCATTAAATTAACTGACAAATTTAAGATTTTTGCATGCCCATTCAATTTGAGACCCATATCATATGACCACCCAATTATAAAAATGACATCCCACACTTTGTCCCACATGGCATCGCATGTTCCACATGGCATCCATGTCCTAAATGGCATCCAATGTCCCACATGGCATCTCATGTCCTACATGACATCCCATGTCCCAGATGGCATCCCATGTGCCACATGGCATCCCCACATGGCATCCCATGTCCCACATGGCATCCCATGTCCCAAATGGCATCCCATGTTCCACATGGCATCCCATGTCCCACATGGCTGGCATTCCACCTATGTCCGACATGGCATACCACCTATGTCCCACATGGCATCCCACCCTATGTTCCACATGGTATCCCACCCTATGTCCCACATGACATCTCATACTATGTCCCACAAAGCATCCCATCCGATGTCCCAAATTGAATCCCACAATGTCTCACATGGCATTCCTCCCTGTCTCACATGGCATCCTTCCCTTTGTCCCCGATGGCATCCCACCTTATGTCCTGCATCAGGCTTCCCACATGATGTCCTACATGGCATATCACCTTATGTCCTACATGGCATACCAACTTATGTCCCACATTAGATCTATGTCCCACATTAGATCCAACCATATGTCCCAATGACACCCCACTTTATGTCCCACATAGCATCAGAGCCCATGTCCCGCATGGCCTTCTACCCTATAACACCATGGCATCCCACCCTATGTCACACATGATATCCCACTCTTTGTCACACATGGCATCACACCCAATGCACCACATGGTTCCCAACCTATCGTCTCACATGATATTCCATATAATATCCCAAAAGGCTTCCCACCCCATATTACATCCCATCCCATGTCCCACATAGCTCCCAGACTATGCCACACATGACATCCTTTTTAATTTTCCACATAACATCCCACCCTATGTCACATATGGCATCCCACCCCATATGACACAGAGCATCCCATTTGATGTTCCACATGGCATATCCATAGACTCTATAAGCAGTCTCATCCTAGCTATCACAGTCGCTGATTGGGCATACTAAGTATGAAAGTCTGTCAGTTTATATATAAACTTATGGATATGAAGTGTTGAATAAGAAAATTAAGGCGGAATCAAATAATCATGCCTGATATAGCCTTTGGTGCATACACAATGGTATATATCCCCATCCTATGTCCCACATGGCTCCCACTGATGTCCCACATGCCATCCCTTCCTATGTCCATATGCAGTCACATCCTGTCACACTCACTGACTAAGCATAATATGTTTAAGTCTTGTCAGTTCATATACTGTAGCAACTTGATGCAAAAGACCAGAATATTAAAGATGGAGTTTAATAATCATGCCTGATACAGCAATTGGTTTGGTGGTTTGTTTGATGAGGGCTTAATGGCACCACGACAGCGAGGGTCAAATTGTGCCTGAGAGGTTAGATCATTCCAGAGGTAGGAAGAAAAAAAACAGGGGGAGATTAAGAAAAACACGAGAACTAAAAGCCAAAAGCTGGGATCGAGAGATAAAGTGCATGGATGAAGAAAAAAAGTAGAGAGAGAGGGGGGTGGAAGAGGACTAAATATGGTTGTAGAGGGAAGCATGATAAAGGAAGGAGATATCTTATTCGGAGGTTTTTTTTAAAAGAGCTCGGTTATTTAGTCGTGGGAAGTGAGGGAAGCTCTGGGAAGGTTTGTACAGGGGGCAAGCAAGGAGGACATGGTGGACTGTGAGGGTGCAATGGCAATTGATGCAAAGGGGTGGGGGAGCCAATAAGGGAGTGGGGGAAACCAATAAGGAGGTGGGAGTGAGTGAGGTTGGTGTGGCTTATTCTAAGGCGGGTAAGGTGAATGTTGTCGACACGGGAGAGGTTGTGGATGGTGGGTTTGATTGGAATGGTGGGCTGGATGATGTGAATTTTGTTATCAATTTGGAAGTCCCATGAGGTTTGCCAGCAGTCACGAACAAGGGAAGCAATAAGCGGTTTGATGTCAGAAAGGGTTTTGGGAAATGGGGTGGGGGGAAGGTTGAGGGAAAGCATAGAGGCCGCATCAGCCCTGTCATTGCCAGGGATGCCAACATAGCTCGGTATCCAGAAGAAAAGAAAACTTTTCCTGCAGAGAGTGGGCGAAAGGAGTTTCCGGAGGAGGTGGAATGTGAAGTTATCCCATTTATAATTTGAGTAAAGAAGTAAGGACAGCCTTGGAGTCTGTAAAGATTGCAAAGTGACTGAGCGGGGAGTACTCAATAAAGTTGAGGGTGAGGAGAATGGCCTTAGCCTCGGCCAAAAAGATGGACGAGTAGTCGAGAAGCCTGCGACTGAGGGTTATGTCTTGGATGACCGCAGCAGCAGCTGTCTTGGATGACCGCAGCAGCAGCTGTCTTGTCGCCTTCCTTGGAGCCATCAGTATAGATGGAGGTGTAGTTTTGAGAGTTGGTCTTTGATTTGGTTGTGGAGGTTGATAAAGAGGTTAGAGTGGGTTTGGGTTTTGTGATAAGTGGAGAGGCTCAGGTGAATAGAAGGGAGGGGGTGGTCCAGGGAGGAAAAGTGGGCCAGGAGAAGGTGCCAAGAGTGGCAGGGTTGATGTCAAGATGGAGGTCTGGTTTGATGCGTAAGCTGAAGGGAGGGGATAGGGTTTTAGTCCTATTAAAGAGGGTGGAGAAATCGAGGTACCTAATGAGGTTGTAAAGAGGGTTCTGGGCATTGCTCTAAAAGCGGAGGAGAGGCTAAGCTTTCTACACCTTAACAGAAAGGGGAGTTCGTTGGCTTCAACATGAATGCTGGTAATTAGGGAGGTCCTGTAGGCACCCAGACAAAGCCTGGAGCTTCAATTTGAATGGTGTTGATGTGGTTGAAGTAAGAGTAGTGAGCGGAACAGTAAACAATATTGCCGTAGTTGAGCTTGGCACAAATGATGAGCCTAAAGATTTTGAGGAGAGCATGGCGGTTCGCATGCCAAGTGGTGTTGGAGAGGAAATGGAGAAGGTTGATGGAGCTGTTGCATTTTGTTTCAGGTTAATGATGTGATGCTTGGGGTCTAGGGTTAAACCCAGGAACTTAGTGTGGTTAACTCTAGGGATGCCATTGGCATTGAGCACGAGGTTCGGGTTAAGGTGGAGGTTGTTGAAATGACAGAAGTGCATGCAGACTGTCTTGTCTTCGAAGAATATAAAACCGTAATTGTTGCACCACTTTTGCAGCCAGTTGAGGCTGAGTTGGAGCCTATTTTCGATAAGAGGAAAGCTAGGGGAGGAGTAAAAGATGGTGAAGTTGTCCACGAGAGGGCACATTTGATATTGGGGCCAAGGCTGTCTGCGATGTCGTTAATGCTCAGGTTGAAGGGAGTGGGAGGAGGATGCTGCCTTGGAGGACGCCCTCTTCTTGGGGGTAGGGGTTAGAGAGGGTGTGACCAATACGAACTTGGAACTGTTTGGGCAAGAGAAAGTTTTGAATAAAGATGGGAAGGTGGCCTCTGAGGCCAATGGTGTAAAGTGTGCTGGTAATGCCACATTTCCAAGTAGTGTCGAAAGCTTCCTCGAGGTCAAAAAAGATGGCAATGAGGTGCTTCTTTTGCAAAGGATTCCCTGATAGCAGTGTCGAGTGTAATTAACTGTTCCAGGGTATTGCGACGCTTCCCGAAGCCGCTTTGGTTAGAGGAAAGGATTCTGTTAGTCTCAAGGAACCAGTTTAGTCTCTGGTTAATGATCCTTTCCATAATTTTACAGAGACAGCAGGTGAGGACGATGGGGCGGTAGCTGGAGGGGTTGGTACTGTCCTTCCCCAGTTTGGGGACGGGGGTGATGATAGCTGTCCTCCAGAAGGGGGAAAGGAGTGTGAGGACCAAATGTGGCTGAGGATGGTGAGTAGGGTAGTGGTGGCCTTCTTGGGGAGGTGTTTCAGGAACTGGTAGGGTATGTTATCTGGGCCCTTGGAGGTGCAGCCAGCATCGTGGATGGCTTGGTTTAATTAAGAAAGGGTGAGGGGGGTGTTGTAGCTCTTGGTGTTCTCTGAGGGAAAGTGATATTCCGGGCTTCATCGCTAGCTTTTTTGGCTTTGAAAGCATTGGGGTAGTTGGCCGAGGATGAGATATTGCTGACAGAGGCGGCGAGGTGGTTAATGATGCCCTTTTTTGCGGTGAGAAGGTTACCATTCCAGGAGAGATGGGAGACTTATTAACCATTCTTCAAATCTTCTTAGTTTATGTTTATATATTTATATAGCGCTCAATATCTATACAATGCACATTCAGCGGTGCTGTACAGTAATTAAATAAAACTGTTCATAAAGTTAATCTAGTTCATAGGTTAAAGATAAACACAAACAATTACAAAAAAGCCTGAGTGTTCAAAAAAGTTTTTAGTTCCCATTTGATATCATCGTAGTTATTGATGCAACAAAGAGAAGATGGCAAACTATTTTATGTGACAGGGGGAGCTACAGCAACAAGCTGTCTTTAAATGTTCTGTGTTTTGTGAGAGGAATGTCGAGGAGAATGCCCATGGTGTTAAAAGAAGAGCGTAAACCTGTTCAACCTGTACGTATAATGATGAGTTCTTTAAGATATGAAGGAGCCAGATCATAAAGACATTTGTAGACGCATGTTGCAATTCTATATGTTATTCGGGATTTTATTGGTAACCAGTGAAGGGAGCGAAGAGAGTCAGTAGCACTATCAAACTTTCCTCTACCTAGAACCAGCTTGGCAGTCATGTTCTGGACCCGTTGCAACTGTTTTATATCACAATCAGGAAGATCATAGTACAAGGTGTTTGAATAGTCGAGGTGAGGTAAAACCAGAGATGAGGTGTTGGTGGTGAGAGAAGAGATGAAATTGTTCCAAGTGTTGGTTTTACTGTCCTTGATAGTGCGCCTGGCTTTGGCACGGATGATGCAAAAAGGTCGAGGTTGTGGGTAGTCAGGTTGATTTTAAAGTTTCTGAGGGCCCTTTTTCTGTTCTTGATGGCGGTTTTGCAGTCATCAGTGAACCAGGGCTTAGGGGGATGGTTAGGGTTTTTGGGAATGGAGCAGGTGGTGATGTTGATAAGGATGTTACTGAAGTTTGACATGGGATCATCACCCTCGAGGAGATGGGGGAAAAGGTGCAAGTCACAGAGGGTTTCGAAAAGGGGCTAGGTGGCCTTCTTGAGGTTCCAATTAGGGATGTGGTCTGTAAAGGTTTGAAGGTTGGAGTGAATAAGAAGAGGGTAATGGTTATTATCACAGAAATCAGCAGTGACCTTCCAGCTAAAATCAAGGAGGAGGTTGGGGGAACATATAGACAGGTCAATACAGATCAGGGAGCCTGTGGCAGGGTGATTGTAGGTTGTGGAGTTAGTGTTGAGCAAGGAGAGGCTGTGCTGTCGAAGAGTGTTTTCAACAAGTTTGCCTCTGGGGGTGGTGGTATTGGAGCCCCACAAGGGGTTGTGGACATTGAAGTCACCAAAAAGGATGAAGGGGGAGGGGAGCTGAGAGATGAGGTTGTTCAGGCTGGTTGATAGATGTTGATAGATGTTGCCAAGAGTGAAGGTTTTGTGGAGGCAGATAGACATACAGATGGCCTGAAGGTCTGTCTTCACATGAACAGGGCTGTGTGGGATATCGTGTCTAACAAGAATGGAGACGCCTCCAATGCCCTGTCGGCATCCACTTGATATTTATGGTAGCAAGCAAAGTTGTTGAGAGAATAATGGTCAGTGGTTTTCAAGGTTCCTTGTAGGCGGAAGACGACCGGGTTGAAGGTGGTGGCCAGTAGGTCAATTCCTTCTAAAATGGCCTTAAGGCTCCTGATGTTCCACTGTATAAAGTTGTGGGTGTTATTGTAATTGTTTGTGTTGCATGCCATAAAGAGGCAGGAGTTATTTGGAGGAAGATCTGTTGGGTCTGATTTGGCTTATTTTTTCTGTGGATCTGTCCCTGTTTTTTTGGGAGTGGTTGTTTTTGAAAGTTGGACATGAAGTATGTTCGGTGTGTTCAGTAATCAAAAAATCCATCTTCAGTGTCATACGTGTGGGTTTGGATGGTGGGCTGTTTGTTGATTGGTTGTTTGTTGGTTTGATGTTTGTTGGCCAGGTTGGCTTGAGTTTGATGGCATTAGAAGTGTTGGGCTAGGGGGTGGGGGGTTCTTAGAAAAGGAAGGATGCTTGGGAAGAGAAGTGGTGGTGGAGGTGGTTTGGGTAATGGGTGTGGTTGGGTTGTTGGCAATGGTGATGGGCTTATAGGACTGGGTAAGAAGAGCCAGGTGAGGTCGGTTTGGGGATGTGAGTCAGTTTTAGTTGTGTTGGGGTGGGGTATACATAGACTGCGCTTGAGTTGGAAGGTTTGGTGTGGAGGGAAACGAGGAATTGCTTCCTGGCCTCCTGGTAAGTGATGTTGGGATTAAGGGTTTTTAGTTTGGTTATCTGCTTTTCATGAAGCCAGGTGGGGCAGTCTTTTGAGAAGAAGGGATGGTTGGCTAGGTGAGTACCGTCGCAATTGGTGCAGAGTGGGGTGTTGGTGCAGGAGGTGCTGTCATGGTCCAGGGATCCAGTTGCCACAACGCGCTTGGCTGCAGCAGGAGATTTTCCCATGGCCATACTTCTGGCACTTATGACAATGGAGGGCTTTGGGAATATAAGGGGCAACTGAGATTCTCAGGTAGCCGGCAGTGATATAGGAGGGGAGAGTTGGTGTGGCAAAAGTCAGGAAGATGGTATTGGTGGGTGTTTCAGCACCGTCTCTCTTGAGGATGAGACAACGGGCTTCAGTAACATGTTGGCTGGCAAGTTCCTCAACAAGGTCTTCGTCGGTCAAGTAGGCAATGTCTCTGGTTCTGATGACGCCTTTGCTGGAGTTCAGGAAATGGTGGGGGTGACTGTAACGTCGATACCAGTATTAGCTAGGGTTTTGATGGTGAGAGTGGGTGGTGGCTTGAGTAACCCTGGTGCAGTGCACTAGGAGATCGCTGGATCCTTGGGTAGAAACCTTGGGAGGGTACCAACAAGTCCGTGGAGTGCTTTGTGTATGAGGAAAGGGAAAACTCTTTTGAAACTGTCTGGTTTTTTGGTGGCCTAAATGATTAAAATTTTGGGGACTGGGGCTCAAGAATGGTCAATGGAGGTACAGTAGCAGGTGGGTTAAGGGGAGTGGAGGGAGGGTCAAGGCAGAAGCATTTCTCCATGATGGAGAAAAAAAAACCAAGGGCCGAGAGACCTGAGGCAACTAGAAAAAAAAATCGCAGAACTACTGTAGGAGAACCACTGTACAGGTATCGATAAGGGCGTGAAAGTCTGGTCACAACGGGAAGGAAAAAACAAAAAGAGCGGTCTCACTGAAAGCAGACACCCATCCACAGAGAGAGAATCCCGGAAAATGAAGATCCAAAACAAAATTTTGGATGGTAAAGTGGAAGGTAAAGTGTATCGTAGCGAAAGGTCGTTGCTCTCAACACGTAGCACGTAGGCCGCCCTGCTCTCAGCACGTAGCCGTTGGTGCACAAATATTTTGTAGAATTTTTAAGGATTTTAAAACTCAAGTGTTATGAGAGACACTTAAGGATCTCTGAAGAATATTGGAAAAGTATACCATCTGACAGTTATCTTGTAATACCAAATGATTCAAGCTGTCCAAGGCTAACATGTTTTAAGGAAATTCCAGCATTTATTGAGGATATTTAAGGCAACTTTAACTTTCTCTATGGAATTCTGAAAAATTTAACATTTTCTGAGGAAATCTCAAAAAAACTGATGACCAGACGGACAGATGGATGAAATCGGCATTACATAGGTTCGCATTATGCTTCGCCTTATGCTTACCTTATGCTTCAGCCAGCATGGCGCTCGCATGGCGCGCATGGCGCCGATGGCGCCGCGCCGCATGGCGCCCGCCGCATGGCGCCGCATGGCGCCCGCATGGCGCCCGCATGGCGCCCGCATGGCGCCCGCGGCGCCCGCGCTGGCGCCCGCCGCCCGCATGGCGCCCGCATGGCGCCCGCCGCCCGCATACCGCCCGCATGGCGCCCGCATGGCGCCCCGCATGGCGCCCCGCATGGCGCCCCGCATGGCGCCCCGCATGGCGCCCCGCATGGCGCTCCGCATGGCGCCCCGCATGGCGCCCCGCATGGCGCCCCGCATGGCGCCCCGCATGGCGCCCCGCACCGCGCCCCGCATCGCGCCCGCATGCTCATTGCTCACCATGAAAAATGGTCATCTAAGAAATGCAAAGTAAACAAACTTTATTAAACTCTATATAGCAATTTATTGCTACAGTATACTCAAATTTTCCACTTATGTATGGTCGAGAATGGTACTCAGGTAGTGCAAAGTATATCTAATACAAGTGAAATCAACATGAGCAGTAGAGTGGATCCACACATTTCAAAATAGATTGATGAGAGTTACATCTTTTAATTTGTCTTTTCAGGCATCCAATATCCTTTTGATTGGCAGCTATGATGAAAATCTGTTGCAACGGATTTAGTCCAAAATCCTTAAAGCCTAAAAGGTTGAACAAAAGCATCACTTAAAAAATCCCTCATTAATAATCAAACAAAATCTTCACTGTTAAATACCAGCCTAATTGTAAATCATTACTTCAAGCCAGACACATTGACTGCAGGGGAATACTTTTGCCCTTGTGTTGAGTGTAAAAGTCAGTGCCCAGATCCCGACAGATTTTAGATTTTGTCGGGGCTTAAGGCACAAAATATATTGCGAGGTTTAGACTTAAGGCATTATTTCACATATGTGAACCGTTTCAAAGTTTGAGTGCCCTGATTTTCTGTGGAAATGTTACATTACTGGTGCACATGGGATTTAAATATATGTTAGATTGCTCTGGAAGATGTGAATTTGGCAAATTTAGTATAATTAGTACCTGTCAACAAAGATAGTCTCCTTTAACACAAGAGTGCATTTACTGGTTTAATACCACCCTTTCTTCTGTAATGTTTTCAAATTGTTCCAAGGAGCATATTTTTTTTCTTCAATATTTTACATGCAATTTTGCTAAGCTTGTAGTTGTTTTTAATTTTCATTTTCTCATACTCTGTAGCTAACTTATCTTCACATCTTTGCAAACATCAGACTTCACAATAAATTTACACACAGGACTGTCAAAATAAAGAAGTGTATTAAAGTACATCATAAAAATATCTGAAAATCTAATTTAATATCATATCCCTTTATGTTTACAATAAAGTGAAAGTCAATTTTCTTTGTGCCCACTGAAATCTTAATGTAAACTCCTATGAAGCACTAAAGAAACTTATGTAACATATTCATTTCAAAATAAGGCAATATAATCCATGTTATAGAACGTTGGAACTTTACCCATCATGATGTTCCCCAGTGTTTAAGAAAGAAACATACCTACATATAAATTAAGATCCCATGCCATAACATCCCTAGTGAGATAAACACCTCACTCAGTAGGCCACTACTTGCAAGGCAATACTTGCATACTAAGTGAGACAACGCATAATACACTTGTAACATTGAAATCCACTCAAACAACAAATACCATAATCATGAAATGAAAACCCTTCTCAAAACTGACAAAAGTACTTACGAACTATGATTTTGATTTCATTAGCATCTTGAAACTTTAAAGTATGTTTGAAACTAAGTTACAAATGAAATGATGAACATTTTGTACGTAATAAACATCTAAATTACGGAAGAAATGACATTCTGACCACATTGTACTTCCCTCACTTTTGGAAACGCGTACACAATTAGTGCGCATATCACCTGAGTGCGCTGGCAACTGCTATTTTGAAAATGTTTGTTAACAAATGCGCGCAAAGTTCAATTTAATGCTATATGCACGTTCACTTCACCGACGCTTCATTGTTCGACAACTTTTTAACTAATTAGATACATCCACCCAAGGCGCTCTTCGAAAAATAAGTCAGTAGCGAAGGCTCATGCACAAAACGCAACTTTTCAGTTTTCTTCATTAAACCCATGCCCAAAACATACATTGAATACATATATTTATTTAGTATTATGTAAAAATGTTATATGATAATAAAAGGCATTGTCCTGAGATTATCGCAGAAAGGCCTAGTTATTCTACACGTAGTCAAAATTCATCTACGCTTTTTTGATAAGCCAATGCAGTAGTTTCAACGTTATAAAGTATAAATAGCGTTTTCTGACTGAGTACAGCAGCCATGTAGTGGCTATAGCATATACTGCAGTCGGATGTTATCTGATTATAAAAATCCATGCCATAGCATGACAAGATTGTATAACAGTAATACAAAAAGTCTTAATATGGCATTTCAGACTCGAAGAAATGAACTTAACAGATTCAAGAATTAGTTTAGTGGCCCAGCAAATTGATCTTATATGAAAGAGGACTTAAGAAACAAAACTGTATGTCAACATCTTATTCTGTTATATTCAGGTTTAAATGTTTTTCTGTAGTTAAAGCATATTAATTTTTTCTGTTTATTTAATTTTGTTTTATTAAAAATTTCAGGTGGTAAATTATGGTTACTTTTCTACATTCTGTTTTCCTACTTGTCTGATATATGCAATGGTTCTTAGTTAGTTTGTTTGTTTAGTGATGTTTTATGGCACTGCAACAGTCAGAGTCAAATGTGCCAGGAGGGTTATTAAAAATTTATGGTGCTACAGTAGAATAAAGAGAGGAAGAAAAAAATGTAAATTTGATAGAGAAGAAGGGAGGGTAGAAGGGCATTAGAAAGGGTAATACAAAGGAAGAGGGCATTAGAAAGGGTAATATTTTCAAAAACCTTAAAAGGAGGGGAAGTCCTTATTGATTTTGATGAGTGAATAGGTTGATTTTACAGTAATAGGGTCCAAAACACCAGTTATGAGTAGTGCTCATAAAATACAAAATATTCATTATTTCAATATCTTATATCAATTGTTTAATCATTCTGTGTTGCTTTAATAGAAAAGATAAAATAACATGATTCCTCTGACAGTCTGAGTTATCGTGATGTAAAATCATATTTTGAGTAATTAATGGACGGACAGATCTCCCATATATTTTAGGCTGTTTATACAATTTATGTCTATCATTTTAAAATACAACACAACTGAAACCCATTTTAATGTTTGCACTGTTGAGTGACAGGACATGAAAAATAAAATTTGTTTGCTTAAGTTTGTATGTAATATTGTTAATTTGATGGCATTATGAGCGGTCAATTGTTTCTTAGAAAATGTCTGCCCAACAGTTGAAAAAAACATTATTTTCTTGAAATATAAACAATAAACACTGAAATTACTGTTGTATTGGTATTACAATATTAAAAAGTATTTGGAGAAACTACCAGCAAAATGTTTTTAATGCCTTACTTATTTGTTAAAATATCATGCGATAAACAATGCGAACATGACTGTCTGTCCAAGTTGGGTGTTATGTTTGCAATACAGCATCTTTACTGAAATAAACAGTCATTTTGAAGTAAATTTGAAACAAGAGTCCCCAGCTATTTTAAGATCCTATCAACACATTTGAAAATTGTATCTACTTTAAAGAATTAATGTTTAAGCATGTCAGTCCAACTTATTACAAATGTAACACATGCATTGCAAACATAACCTTGGATGGACACCAGGGAGAATGACTTACAATAGCAGCCAAAAGAAAATTTAATTACCACTAATGATTATTCTTGACCAGCTTATTGCTTGATACTAGAATAATAAAACTTATTGACAATATACATAAGGAAAATAATGGTTGTTGTGTAGTGTAGTGTCCGTCCAAGGTTATGTTTGCAATGCGCATGTTACACTTGTCTGTCCAAGTGTTATGTTTGCAGTATCGATGTTTCACCTAATTTTTTGGTTAAACTAACAATTACTCTTTGATATTTATTCTATTTGATGCTACATTTGATGTTAATAAAATATGAACAACTTAAGTACCTGCCATTTTGTTATCTTATTCAATGAAATTTTGTCATTTATATTTTGTGAGTGTTGTCCGTCCAAGTCCGTCTCACATACATTACACTTTTATTTTCTTACAACCGTTGGTTATTTTATCTCTGCATTTTCACCAATGATAAATGGTATGTCTTAGCATCAAATGGTATGTCACTTGTTTTAAAACAAAGCATTTTAAATTTGAGGGTCTGGGGAAAATTTTGGGGCCTTTAACTGTGAAATCTGCCAGTTTTCTGTAGATGAGTGGAAAAAGTTGCTGTTTTGGAAGAAGGTAATGATGTTGGAGGTAGCTAGTCTTGATTTCATTTATATACAAATGAGACAGATTCTTAAGCTTAAATATCTCCTTAGCGGAATATAATATTCACGTAGTTTCTTTCCCATTTTGTTTCTTTCAAGTCCATTTTTATATAACACGAACTTGTTTGACCATTAAACTAATGCTTTGAGGGGACCAGTTGAGCTAAAGAAACATAATCCAAATATAAGAAGTATTTGCATTTGTAATTAAGTGTACAAACATGAAAATTTGAACAGAAAATGAACTCAATTTCAGAAAAAAGGATTGAAATCTAACCATGCCCAGTTATGCTGAAGCTCAGCTCTTCCCGGGGACTGAGAGTGAAATCCAAACTTTGTTGATAGATGACTCCATGAACCAGTGTGCACAACAAGTACACAGCCTCCTTGGTATGCACAAATACCTCTGCTACATTTGTGCTGCTTTCAACTGAAAAGACAGTGTAAAATGAAATAATTGGCAGTCAATTATGTACATCATCAGAGTGGTATAGAAAGTAAATAGCAGATATCAGAGCTTGCTTCATTCCCTAAAATTAAAAGTCAGACTTGGATAAATAGCTATTTCTACATAGAGTATTTTAATTTTTGAAAACAGCACATTCAGTTTTTGCACTATACATGATCAAAGTTTCATCAATTTTAAAATAATATGTCTTTCGTAAATTTCAGTTACTGAAATGGGGTACGGTAAAGGTTCAAAACCTTTTGGTAAGAAAAAGATTTATGATACAAAAAAAAGAGGAAAATACCATGATTTTGAAAATTGTTTTCCTACAGTACATTAGATTTTAAAGCAATATAACTATTGTTGCCTCTCCGCTTCCATGTACCGTTATGCTTAGCTTCTAAAACATGCATGCCATTGTGTTTTCTTCTGATTATTCTAATGATTTCCTAATATTGACATTCTTTTATCAGTAACAATTTTTAAATGCTTTTGGTCACTTTCATAAGACACTTGTATAAAAACTAAATTTACAATAAACCTAATATGTGTGGAGGAGGAAGGGGGGAGGGGAAGGGGAGGGGAGATGGAGGGGGGGGGGGGGAGGGGAGGGGAGATATCTTTTCTAATGTGAATTGTAATATCAATTGCATAACTATAACTGGATGCAAACTTGGACAGAATATTGCACTCCCCTCTCTCTCTCTCATTTTTTTGCTTTTTAGACATTATGGCTTCAAGGTACACAATAATATTATCTTTGATATTGACTTTGTGATTTTAAGTGGATATTAATGACAATGCACTTTGTAAGGACACAAATGTATAATGAAACTGATCTTACCCAAAGTTGGGTTCACTTTCAATGCTGCCATTGACAGGTGTACCCCATCATCCTGAATGTTGATTGGAAAAACCTGGCCAGGCTCGATTGTCATACCTATTAAAATATCAAGTTCATAACATATATATGGCAGATTATCTAAAAAGATCCATTAAAATTTAATGCATCTAAACATTCTTGCAGAAATAAATTAGCGTATTCGACGTAATAAGTGCCTACGAAAATAGAATTGCACCACTGTTTAGGCTGAAGATACAAAACAAAATTTAGGTGGCAAAGTGCAAGGTAAAGTGTATCGGAAAGTGTAAGAAAAAAGAATAGAAGTCACGTTGAATAGTAAGTAAACATTACAATCATTTAATGTCGTTTTGTTCTGTGCACACTAAAAGAGCGATTTCCAAATGAAGATGAATGTGTGACCATTATGGGAATATATTAATTTCTTTTAGCCGATACAGTTCTTAATGTAACAAATAGGCCTATTTAAACATTACTTGGCAATGAAATAATCACACACATGTAAAGTAATTTATTTAAACTAGAACATTTTGGAAGGGCAGCATGTTCAATTATTCGAAGCTACATGTAGCACAGAGAATGGGCTTATTGAAGAAGGCATATGAGAAATGGGGCTAGTAGGAGCAGATACTTCCAATTATTTGAAATTTGAAGAATGTACTTACCACATGCCATTCCACCCTGTCCCACATGCCAACCCACCCTGTCCAACAAGCTATCCCACCCTGTTCTCATTTACAGTGTACACTAGCTACAGTACAGGTTAGAACTAACGCACACGCTTACCATGTGCCCTTACCGCGATTACCTCAGGTGATAAATAGCTGAACCTTACCGCAAATCGCGGGTTAGCGTGAGTAAACGCGCTAAAATCAATATCCTCTTTTAGCGCGATTTTGCGCTTGGGCAGCTCCATTCATCATGGTGGTAAGTGCACTAATGCCCCGCACTTAGCGTGTACGGTTATTCTCAACTGTACTGTATTTGCGTCTTCTTTTGTAAAACGATGATAAATTATCCCCGTGCCATCACCAGCTTGGTTTGTAAATCAAACCAAGCTGGTATGATTCACATTTCACAATGAGTGAAAACAACCATTCATTCCCTCAAAAGTGTATTCCTTTCCCTGATCTCATTTTCATGTGTATAATAAACCTCTGAACAACAGTCCCGGTCAAAATTGATCGGATTTTAAAAGAATGAAAGATTTCATCAATTTTGTTTTTTATAATTTCTTGCGTTCTCCTGTGATTACGTTTACTAATAGTAGCCTACGAGCGAAGGAATCTTCTGTTGCAATCATGTGTTGTATGTAATTGACCTGTACCATGTGTTATTCGCTTGGGGGTACAAGCTCAAATGATTTCATTGGTTGGAAGTGGAGAGAGTTTAATATATCTTTTTTTGCGGACCCGTTAGGTGATAGCCTGTTGGTATGCATAAATTAATGATGTAATGGCAAAGAAGCCTTGCTGCATTAGTGATTCGAACACTGGGCTCTTATTAATAAAATGATACTTGCTCATCGAGTCATGGTTTTTCTTTGCATTCGTTTATATTATTTTATTTCTACTGGTTTTATTAACATAATGTCCTAACGTGACGTTAGATACACTGTCTGCTCAATACACTGTCCATTGTGTATGTAGAATCAGGAAATATTACATCTCTCTGGTATAATGTAGGCCTATACTATAGGCCCTACTAGCAAATATCGCCATAATACATGCAACTATAAAATGTATTACGGCAAACCAGTAATCTCTTAATAGCTCCATGGGTAAACACAACCATTATTTTTAACAAGTCAGTCTTAAACCCCAATAACAATACATCGTTTTGCTTCAGTGATTAAAGGATTTCTTAATGCGTCAACTCACAAGGGAAGGGACATATCACAACTGGATTATATAACGCGTTTACCATCGACTGTGGAGACTAATCAGTGCCGATCGGCGGCATATACATGTAGGAGGGGTGCTGAACAAAAGATACGTTTACCGCGGTAAGTGCGGTAGCTTAGTAGCGCTAATTGCAATAATCGTGCGATAGTTCTAACCTGTACTGCACTGAATATCCATTGAAGCACATAAAAAGGAGAGGTCGATGCCCTATGTACTACATGCCATCACAACTGAAACCCAGATTACACCCCACCACATGTCCCACAATGCCATTCCAGCCTGTACCACAAGCCAACCCACTGTTTCCAACGTGCCAACCCACCCTGTTTAACATGCCATCACACATACCATCCCACCCTGTCCAAGTGTACATGTACAATACAATTCCACCCAGTCCCATATGAAATTCCACCCACATCCCAATTCTTCCATTTATTTATCATCAGGTCAGTTTCAACCCAACATTCCATTTATTATTTAAAATTCTTTTCATACCTACAGACATTTAATTTGAAATTCTTTTCAGGCAAGGGGCTCTATTGTTTGACTCTTCTATCACACCAAGACAAATATTTAAATTGCTATTCATGTCAGAAATGTCATTATCATAGCAAACAAACTCCTCCAAACATTTTAACCACAACTTCAAACAAACTGTTTGAAAAACTTTAACTGGACACCGATGCAGACATCAGGGGTAGCATAATAGCTCTCCCTATTTTCAAATAGTCAAGCTAAAAATGGCAATTTTGCACATATCAGATCCTTAAGCCTCAATCCACACACTAACTAGAACAATAAATACCGTCATGGTTCGCATGCCCATGCAAATTGACACCCATATCATGTGACCCGGCCAATTATAAAAAATGATCACTCACACTAAGTCCCACATGGCATCGCATGTCCCACATGGCATCGCATGTCCCACATGGCATCGCATGTCCCACATGGCATCCCACCTTATGTCCCACATGACATCCCATCCCATGTCCCACATGGCATTCCACCATATCTCCCACATGGCATCCCACCCCATGTCCCACATGACATCCCATCCCATGTCCCATCCCCATCATATGTCCCATCCCATCCTATGACCCGCATGGCATTCCACCCTATGTCCCACATGGATCACATCCCATGTCCCAAATGACATTCCACCTCATGTCCCACATGACATCCCATGTCTTGTCCCACATGGTATTCCACTATATCTCCCACATAGCATTCCACCATACAGTGTCTCACATGGCATTCCACCATATGTCCCACATGGCATTCCACCATATGTCCCACATGGCATCCCACGCTATGACCCACATGGATCCTATCCTACATGTATGTCCCACATTAACCCAACCATATGTACCACATGACACCTTGTCCCACCATATGTTCCACATGGTATCCCTCCCAATGATGTCCTACATTATGTCCCACATGGCATCACATCCCATGTTCCCATGGCCTCCTACCCTATGTTCCACATAGCCTCCTACCCTATGTCACACATGGCATCCTACCTTATGTCACACATGACATCCCAACCTATGTCACACTGTGTTACTCGTGGCATCCCACCATGTCCCACATGACATTTTACCCTGTTCCACATGGCATCCCACCCCATGTCCCACATGGCATCCCACACCATGTCCCACATGACATCCCATAGGCTCCATAAGAAGTCTCATGCTAGCCACCACAGTCCCTGATTGAGCATACTATGTATGAAAGTGTCAGTTCATATGTAATAACTTATATGCAAATGACTTGTTGAAATGGGGTAGGACCCCATGTCCCACATGACATCCCATGTCCCACATGACATCCCATGTCCTACATGACATTCCACCCTATGTCCTGTATGGCATTCCACCATATATCCTACATGCCATTCCACCCTGTTCCACATGGCATCCCACCCTATGTCCCACATGGCATCCAACCCTATGTCCCACATGACGTCCCATAAGCTCCATAAGAAGTCTTATCCTAGCTATCACAGTCCCTGATTGAGCATACTATGTATGAAAGTGTCAGCTCATATAATAACTTATATGCAAATGAGTTGTTGAATAAGAAAAAAAGGAGGAATCAAATAGTTATGCCTGATATCCCTCCCTATATCCATATATCCATATGCAATCACATCCTGTCACACTCCCTGACTAAGCATACTTAATAAAAGTCTGGTCAGTTCATATGCTGTAGCGACTTTATGCAAATGACCACAATAATAAAGGTGGACTTTAATAATCTTGCCTGATACAACTGTTGGTGCCCAAATATTTTAAAGAATTTTAAGGATTTTAAATCTCAAGTGCTACCAGAGAGACGCTTGTAGATCTCTGAAGAATATTGAAAAATTATATCATTTTACTTATCTTCTAAGAAAATATCAAATATTTTGTAGACTTTTTAAAGAAACTAGTCTTTAATCCCGTCTTAAGTGTCTCTGAAAACCTTTAACATTTTGTAAGTAAATTCTAACCTTCCATAAGGATATCTGAAGAATTTTTTAACTTTTTCTGAAGAACTTTGAAGAAACTTTAACATTTTCTAAAGAATTTTTAAAAAACTTTAACATTTCTGAGGAAATCTCAGGAAAAAACTGTGGACGGCCTGACGGACGGCAGGCCGGACGGCCAGAGGGACATTCGGACGTAATTGCCATTACATAAGTTCGCATTAGGCTTCGCATGCGAACCAAAAAGAAGATAAAAGCGTAGTTTCTGCTAGGTACATCTCTAGAGTAAATTTTCACTTTGTGATAAAAAAAATTAAAAAAACTACATGTACTTACCCCAAATCATATTTGCAGGGTGATGTTAAACGTCAAACTTAAAGATTCTTCATATAGGTATGCTTTGTAACCATCTAAAGAACAAAAGAAAAGAATGCAATAATTCCAAAGCATGAAAGGCAAATTAATGAAATAGGCCTACACATGAAATAACCCAAAATTAAAGTATCACACCTGATCAAACTGAATTTTGGAAAAGCTAAGAAATAATTTTCCAACAAACATATTTACCTTTAAATATAAAGTATATGCTATTCAATCATAAATCTACATAAACTTTGGAGAAACCAAATTACAAATCAATAAACATATAACTTTTTTTTTTTTAATCAGAACTGTCTTGTCATTTTATCAATCAACTGAATATTGGTGAGGTACTGTTGTTGTTTTAAAATCTGTATAATAACCCAAATTCCCTTCACAATGAGTTATCATTTTGCAGGCTTTGAATATTCTGGTTATAAAATTTCTGATGTAGGAATGAGCTCAGTTGGCTGAGGGTGATGACTGAGATACTGGAGGTCCCATGTTTGAGTCCAACAACGACTAAACCCTGCGATCTTCCCACAGATATGCAGAACAATACGCTGACATCAAGCGCGGAGGTTTGTCTTCTGCATCACACCTTCTCCATCATCCGACCTTTTGGAAAAGGGCCAATGGTTGGGTGGCGCTCACTGTCCATCAGATGAGGACCTTAAATGGTGGTTCCGATGGCAGGGTTCGATCCTAAACCCCTGCCTGGTTCTCTGATCACTTCTCAAGAAGAGCAGGGTGAAAACCAGGTGTTCATTCACTTACTTCCTGGTCAAAATTAATATGTTGCATGTACATGTACAGTATATGGCAGCCTGTACTGTACATACAGTATATGGAAGAAGAAGAAGAGCAAGAGACTTAAAAAACACCACTCGCCTGCTCTTTGTGGCAAGGCAAAATATTAGGTACTCGCCACACTTAAAATTAACCATGGCAAGTGAAAATCTTATTTTGATATTTATAATATATTGTTTTATTTCAGGTAACATACTTACAATACTGTCTTGTATTTCTTTTCTTTTTCCCTCTTCTAAAAAATGTCCCTCGCCCACCACACACACAACAAAGAGTTATTTCCATTAATATCCAAAAATAAATCCAAAACTGGCCATTAGCCGTCAACTTTGAGATGTCCTGCAATGTTTTTACCTACGTAAGGTTAGTTTCAGGAAAAGGGCAATACAGCTCTGGCATAGTAGCTCAAAAATTTCAGTTGAATGTGTTGGTGAGGAGTTAAAAATAACTGGCGAGTATAAGTACTGGTTTCAGTGTATTTACTCGCCAAAATGGATATATAATTGGGGAGTGACTTTTTTTGTATTTTTCAAACCCTGCAGTACGGTACACTTGAAGAAGACAAGAGAGTAGCTAATTTTGACCAAAACCTTTTTAATATTTATCATACTGTACCCCAATATGTGACCTCACACTATCAGTGACCTCGTAGTCAGTCCGGTACAGAAGTTCTGATCACGTGATACCTTACACACTAAACATGCAGACGAGACATTTTTACCAGATGTGTCCCATATGTGCAATTCAGCCAATTAAATGATGTGATTTTTCCTTTTTTTTTTTAAGTATCAAAATGATTTTTGTATGCACTTACGACACTTTTTGTCATAGGCCTTTGATGTCTGTGAAAAAATCAGAGTTAAAAGTCTCTAGGTTAAGATTGCTTACCTTCAGCACAGTAGCCATAGGGCAAACCACAATCTGCCACCCTCACATTAAATAAATCATTTCGTTTTGTTCATACACAAAAAGTCAATAAATTAGAAGCAAAAT
Organism: Chiridota heheva; assembly: GCA_020152595.1. NCBI lineage: Eukaryota > Metazoa > Echinodermata > Holothuroidea > Apodida > Chiridotidae > Chiridota > Chiridota heheva. The sequence continues at coordinate 488,742 of JAIGNY010000725.1, read as the reverse complement.
GACTACAATATTAAATTCTTAGTGCCATCAGTTAAATTTTGGGATTTTCTGTGATTTTCTTTCCCAGTATGTAAACATAAACTTGGCAGTATAATTATAAATTCATGAACTAGCCTGTTATAGTGAAGGCATCCCTTCAAGATTCAGTTTGAGCTGGAGAAGATGCACTTCTCACATAGGACACAGATAAATTTTGTTTCACTAACAACCAGAAGGCTTTAAACTATACCACAAAATATCTTTCTCATAATTTTTGGGGAGACATGATGGGGAGAGATGATTTTCAAAGGCCGACACATCCACGCCCTATGCAGTACTGTGCAGTGCCAACAAATGTTACGGACTGACCTCGAGGTGACTGAAAGTGTGAAGTCGCACATTCAAAATCTATCTGAAAAATGCATTTACAGTACATGTATATAATTTTCAACAACAAATTCTGAAGAACTTGATCTAGCATTACAGTATGTTGAAAATATTTCCTTAGCCTTAACACCGGCCTTAACTTCATTTCTACTTAAAAACAACATTTTGATGTTTTGAAACCTTAAATACTAATGATCTCTACAATACGGTACAGAAGGTATCCATAAAAACCTTTAAGATTTTATACACACTGAAGATAATATAATGGCTTCAAAATCTGGATAGCTTGGATTCCTCTAGCTTTGACGGTGTTGATACAAATGATAATCTTTCTTTTTAATTCATCGTTGCGATTTGTTAATATGTTTTGAATTAACACCATCCACAGCTAGAGGTCTTAAGCAAATCATATCTACTGAGCATTAAATGGCACTGGCCTCAGAACTCAGCTCTTTGTCCAAGCTACATAGTTGTTTGTACCTTAGGATAGCTTAGGATGATACTGGATACAGATTACAAAATCTTAAGTTCCAGCTCTGTGTTGGTGTTGAACTAATTAATATAGGGCAGCTTCATGGTGAAACCTGAAAGGCTCTGAACTCCAAAATTGTCCAGAGTTTTTAAAGCTATTGATAATTGGTGCTGTAATAACAGTGTTGCTTAAGAGTTCCAATGACTAACTACCTGATGGCTAAAGAAGCTACGACGTAATTCTGTATTGGCTCTAAACAGAAAGAGCTGGAGTTAATGGCCACATGTAGCAATGACAGTAGTGTGGATATTGAGAATGGAGGGCACTCTAGGATTATAGTAACCATTTAGTATTTTAAGACTTCAATCATGTCTCCTAAAGCCTAACAAAGGAAAGTGTAGGTAGCTTGAGTCTCTGCAAGCAATTTTGTATAAGAGAGATTCTTTAATACAAGAACTAACTTAGTTGCACGTTGCTAAACATTCTCTATTGCAACCAAGTGCTTCTTTTTGAAAGGATGTGAGGGCTTTATATTCACCAAAATCTGAGGGGCTTGATAATCAAATTTGATCATGTTAAAGGTTAAAATTTCCTATTACTTGCAGGAATGTATGTAAAAATGCCTTCTCATCTCACCATTCTCAGGTCAATGTCGAACTTAAATTTATGTACACGTAACCATACAGTATGCTGAGACTCCTACATGCGTACTGTACTTTCCTCTGACTGTGTGGTTAGGCCTAATAACAAACAGTTGCAAGATATAAAGAAAATGCAAAAAATTGAATAAAAATGGATGCTTTAACCCACTGTCAGAGGAATTTCAGACTACGTAAGGGACATGTACTGTATATATAACTAGGCCTACAGTAGGACCAATCTTCATGCCCACATTACATAGCCACCTAATCCTCTGGATTAGGGCATCAAAGCATGTAGGCCTACATTGAAAAATGTGTCACACAATACAGAAAAAGTCAATGGCCTACAACATGTGTCCACAAAATTTTGCAACCAGAATTGGTCCCAAAATTATTTTCGAGATAAAAACTTTATCTCTTCAATCTAAAGAAATCAAAGCAGTAGTCAAACTTCTCTACTAGCGTTCCGCAAAGAATAGAAAATCAAGTGTTTCGTAAAATCATGAAATTTTCCATATAAAACACAGAAAATGAGCCATTATGATGTGCATCATTCAAATCGATCTAAACCTAATAATGCACTGACATACAAGCATACAATGTGATGGCTTTCTTCTAACATTTATTCACAACTTTACTCAAAAACGCTCGCGCATTTAAGCATTTTCGCTCACACAACAGAGCATACGGACTTTGCTTGAGCATGTTCGAATTCTGCACTGAAACTGAACTACCGTAACCAGGTACTAACGTTCCATTTCTGAAGCCATGAACAACCAAATAGCAAAGTAGCCAAAGTGTGGAAAAAGGCTCATTTCCTAAAGATTTTACTTTGTAAAATGCAATGAAGAAGAGGCCTAAATTAAGGTAATTGTTTTCTCGACTAACTTTTTATCAACAGAGTTGCTTTCTTGTAAACAAGTTAGTTGACAGGTCACAAAGAGTTGTTGTTGATGGTGGAGTACAGTATCTCCATGGAAGAAGGTTACAAGTGGTGTTCGTGCCCTCCATAAGTTTTAATCTCGGGTTGATTGGTTCATGAGAGATGGTTTGCATTTAACTACTGTAGGAAAGGTGCTCGTGTTCTTGCTAGAGGTGCAATAGGGCAATTAAGGATCTGAGTCCTTTAAACTAGTCACAGGGGATGAGAGTTTAAACCCACCTGTCAGGCATGTTTCTGTGGATAGGGATGTTATAGTGGCAGATTTAAGGTTATGTTTTCAAATGTCCGTAGCATTTTGAATACGCGTGATGAGCTTCTGTTTGAAGTTTCAATTAGTAGACCTGATATAATTGGTATTACTGAGAGTTGGATTTATAGTGAAATTAGTGATTCAGAGATACATATTCCAGGTTACTCAGTTTTCAGGCAAGACAGATTAGATACTCTCAATGGTAGAGGTAGTGTTTTATTATTTGTGAAAGATAGTTTTAATTGTATAGATAGGACTGCTCAGTTTTCTTTTGGTTTTTCAAATTGCCTATTGTTTAAGCTTATTGTTGATGGTAATGTTGGTAGTTCAGTGGTTGTTGGTGTTGTGTATAGATCCCAAATTCTAGTCTTGAGAACAATCAGAAATTGCTTGACTGCTTCAGGAAAGTTGCTTCTAGGAGGGTTATTGTTTTGGGGACTTTAATTTTCCAGACATTGATTGGAATCTTTGTACTAGTGGTCCACATGATAAAGATTTTCTGGAAGCTGTATCTGACTACTATTTTACCCAGCATGTGTTGTTTCCCACAGGTAGAAGTAGAAATTGTCTGGATTTGATTTTCAGTAGTGAAGAAAGTATGGTTAGAAATGTGCTAAGTAGTGGTATGGTAGGGTGTAGTGATCATGACCTCATTAATTTTATCTGTATTGTTTCACAAAGGTTTCTCCAGCTAATAAACTGGTTTTAGATTTTAGAAGGCTGACTTTGCTGCACTTCAGGATAATGTGTCATCTGATTGGACTTCTTTGCTATTAAGTGAATTAGATCCTTTTAAAGCATGAGATGTTTTCTGAACTATAGTTTTGGAGGGTGTAAATAGGTTTGTCCCATTAAAGAAAGTCTGAAGGCATAATCGGCCAGTGTGGATGTCTCGGGAGGTTTTGCAGGCTGTTCGGAAAAAGAAGAAGTAGTGGTGTTGTTATAAATGCAGTGGGTGTCCTGCGGAGTTTGCTAGGTACAAGGATCATGAGAAGTTCACAAAGGGTTTGATAAGAGATACTCAAGTGCTTTTTGAAAAACGTTTGTGCAAAGAGGTTAAGAGTAATCCTTAGTCGTTTCATTCGTATGTTCACTTAAAGCAAAAAGCCAAGGAGGTTGTTGGTCCCCTTCAGGGTAATGATTGTGTTACTATCAATAGTGGTAAGGATATGGCTGAGGTTTTGAATGTCTACTTTGTGTCTGTTTTTACTATTGAGTCCCCTGCTGATGATGTTGTGGATTATCTTTAGTTAGTGTGCACTCTCCAGTATCCATTACGAATGTTGATTTTTCAGTTGATGTTTTGTCTAAGAAGTTGAGGGGTTTGAATTCAAATAAAGCACCCGGTCCAGATGGTATACATCCTGCTGTCTTACGTGAGTGTTCTGATGGTCTTTCTGTTCCCCTGAGTATTATCTTTTCAAAGTGCTTTGATGTTGGTGTTGTTCCTAGTGATTGGAGAAGTGCTAATGTCACTCCTATTTTCAAAAAGGGTGACCAGTTTGCCTTGTAATTATAGGCCAGTAAGTCTTACTAGTGTTGTGTGCAAGGTCATGGAGTCCATTGTTAAGGATGTTGTACTAGATCATTTACTGGTCAATGATTTGTTAAATTTGTCCCAGCATGGGTTCTCACCTAAGAGGTCTTGTGTTTCTAATTTATTGGAGTTTCTTGATGATGTTACTAAACAAGTTGATTCTGGTCATTATGTGGATGTTATTTATTTTGATTTCCAAAAAGCATTTGATAAAGTTCCATTAGGCAGGCTCATGATGAAAACAAGATCACTTGGTGTGGAGGGAAAGTGTGCCAGTTGGATACATTCTTGGTGAGTTGACAGGTCACAAAGAGTTGTTGTTAATGGTGAAGTATCTTCATGGAAGAAGGTTACAAGTGGTGTTCCTCGTGGTTCTGTGTTGGGTCCGCTTCTCTTCTTAATCTTCAATAATAATATTGATGTTTCCCTTGGCTCCACCAGGATTTGTAAATTTGCTGATGACACTAAGCTGTACAGGATTCTTGATGATGCTAGGGATTCTTCACTTATGCAAACTGATCTGGATAAGTTAGTTTTGTGGTCCCAAACATGGCAGATGTCATTCAATGTTAATAAATGCAAAGTTATCCATTTTGGTCAGAACAATTTGGTTTTTGATTACTGCATGAATGGTTCAAATCTTGCTTGTGTTGATCATGAAAGGGATCTAGGTATTGTCATTACTAGCAATCTAAAACCTTCTAAACAGTGTGCTTTAGCAGCTGCAAGGGCAAATAGGATGCTTGGTTTGATTAGAAGAAACTTTTGTTTTCTTGGTAGAGAGGTTGTTCTTAATTTGTAAAAACAGAATAGTCAGGCCTCACCTTCAGTGCGCTATTCAGGCTTGGAGTGGACTCTTTTCCAGGATAAGTAATTTTTTCAGTGAAGAGCCACTGGACTTATTTCCGAAGTAAGGAATCTCTATTATGAATCGAGGTTGCGAATTTTTGGTTTGACCATGCTTGAGTTGAGAAGAGTATGTGGCGATATGATTGAGGTTTCAAATTCCTATCTGGTAGTGATGCTTTCACTTCCTGTTATTTCTTGCATGTTTCAGCAAATCCTCATGTGACACTTGGTAACAGTTTGAAGCTAACCAAAGAGTTCTCACGGATAGATATTCAGCATTTTAGCTATTCGCAAAGAGTTGTTAATGAGTGGAATGGTTTGCCTGAGTGGGTAGTTAGCTTCATTTCTGTTTAAAATTTTAAAGTCAACTTTGATAAGTTCTTTACTAACTCTTGGCATCTTTGATTTTTTTGTGGTGGTGGTAATGTTAGTTTGGGCTTTTCATAGGGTGACTAACCATTCTTAGCCCATAATCTTGTTATGTTATTTTATGTTATTCTGTTTGGTTTAAGAAAATGTGACAAAAGTATTATTTTCCAAGTTCACACAGAAAATAGAAATTCCTCTTCACTACACCAGTGTTAATCCTTTAAATTTACTATTTATATTTAGTAGTTATCTTGGAAATAAAGAAGTTTCGTTTGCCCTGTTGATGGCGCAAGTAAACTCTCATTCATGCATATAATGATAAATATATGTAAAAACACACCAGGTGTACTAGTAAAAAGTAAGGGCGGTCCATCGCCGACAAAAGTGGTTCAAATTTTGGAAACATACTCGTATCATAAAACACACAATGGATTGGAAAGAAAAATATTTGAATCTATCAAATTTGAGCATAATTTCATTAAGAATGTTAGATGTTGGTAATTAAATTTTTGAAGTTGGTGAAGCAATACCTGGGAATGCACGAAATTAGGGAATAGAAGAAAATTGGGTTTATTTACTATACTATAGTATTACTCACGGCCTACAACACAATACAATGTAATACTTACGTGCTGCCAGTACAGCTATTAGTATTATCAGATATTTTGCCCGAGACCAGTGTAGTTAAACAACTCCTTAAATTAACTTGTTCTGGCACCTGCAGCCTGTGGTTAATCTACGGCACCTTTACTAGTGAAAACGGACAGAAGTTGTAAGTCTCCAGGTTATACCAATGGCAAGAAGTCTCCAATATTACAAAACTATGCCTTTTGATTTTCAGTATGAGTCTACAACTAACGTTTAACAGATCTGCAGACTTGATCGAGCTGTTGACATGCAATTGATACAGTATATGCCGTGCCGATGTCACTACCATATCATATGCACAAAGGAAAATGATATATTGCCCAACATACAGGGACATATAAATATTCATTACAACGACGTTTTCTGTTTTAATATTTGTGCGTGTATAGTTTTCTCCAATTAGCAAAGTTTATTGTACTACTACCAGAGGAAAGTTTCGATCGGTCTAGAACAATACAATCTAGTGCAGATTAGGTAGAAGATTAGGTGATTTTGGAAGAAGTCTTGATAGGTTTAACTTAGTTTTTGTAATGGAAATTCTCGACCGTAGCGTTGTAAATTGTTAGTTACAGTAGGTTTAACATCAATCATGTTGTAACGTTGCCTACTTTTAGTTTAACGGACCTATGATAGCTGACTGGTGTGTTAGGTTTTTGAATACATGCTCGAATTTGCTGTTACCTACTCGTGCATTAATTGCAACAACACTGTCTCAACCACCCGTCTCAACCGCCCGTCTTAAAAATTGTGACCAGGGCAATAAGTGTATATGTCCCAGGAAGAAAGAGAAGACTTGAAAAACTTGGTAAACAAGGCAAAAGATGATAAATAACGAGAAAGTAAGTTCGGGGGAATACCATTTCAAAGTTCGTGGCCCTCCATGGAACATGAAAATAGTAAAAATTTAAAAGCCAAGGTTATAAAATCAAACCACAACAATTATACATGTATCAGGACTAATCATTATGCTGGAATACCAATGCAGACTGTTCCAAACAAACTGATTGCACTAAAGAAAGGCTTTATAACAATTCTTTATTACCTATGTTCATTTGCATTACTGACGTTAAGCCAAAGAAAGCCCGCTATAGCCTTGAACTGTTGAAGTATAATTGAGCGGTCTCTACCAGATTACCATTTATACGAAACAAATGTCCTTAACAACGAAGGGCGTGGAGTTCTGATCTTCATTCATTGCACTTTGAGGAGACTTCCTTTAGTTAATGTGCCTTCTAATGACTTTTGTGAATCTGTTTGGTGCTCGGTGAAACTTGTTAATGGAGAGTCACTTGTGATTGTTCCTCTTTCATTAATAACAATCGGCTCATCAACCTTTTCAAGGACTGAAGGATGTGTCAGAAATGAACTGCAATCATTTGGTTGTTGTTGGCGACTTCAACCTACCTATCATCAACTGGTCTACCAATTCGTATAATGGTAATGACATAAATGATTTTAACTTTGCCTTTTTGGATTGCCTACAAGATAACTTCCATACTCAACATGTTACGAAACCCACCAGGGGTCGTGTCGGGCATAGACCTCACATCTTACAGTCTTAGATTTAGTCATCTCTAAGGGTGGGGAGACTGAATCATATTGACTTTCTAAGTCCTTTTGGAAAAAGCAATTGTTCTCTGCTGACTTTCAACATTATGTGATCTCAATCTCAAGTGTGCCAACGTTGAATCTCAACAAAGGGATTTCTACACTATGAACCGTGAGTTAAATGTTGACTGGAGGTCTTACTTGTTACAGACAGATAAGGATGACACTAACACCACGTGGGTGCGTTTCACTTTCTTGTCTCAAAGTCAATCAAGGCCAACATACCCATGAAAAAGTCCAGTTTTACAAGAAAAGCAAAGCATAAGGTACCTCTGGATGAGAGTTCTCTGCATTATTCGTAAGAAGCACAGATGTTGGCAAAGGTAATTAAAAGATAAAACAGATGACCGTTATAAAGCCTATACTGTAAACTTCAGAACAAAGTGCGAGCTTTGGAAAATAAACATAAAAGATAAAGATATTGTGAACTTGAAAAAGACCTTTCATAAAGGACAATCCTAACTAAAAAAATTTGTCAGTATGCAAAAAGAAAAACAAAAAGTCGTAGCGGTATATCAAGCCTTCTTGTGCCAAATCAGGCTTCAACTGATACTACCCTTGCGGATGATGACCAGAACAAGTGCCAACATATTGGCTGACTTATTTTCCAGTGTTTTTGTAAAGTGAAGGAGAACACAGCCGCTCCAACCTTTTCAAGCCGTACCATGCAAGCCTCAACCTAACAGATTTTCAAGTAACAAAGGATGAAGTACTTGACAAGCTTCTTTCTTTGGATGCTAGCAAATCACAAGGTCCTGATAATCTTCACCCACGTGTTCTTAAAGGGTTAGCTCATGTCCTACATGTCCTAGCCAAGCCAATTAGCATTCATATTCAACAAGTTACTTCATTCAATGGAAGTTTCTGACATGTGGAAACTAGACAACATTTCTGCTTAACAAAAAGGGTAACCCGCAACAACCGGACAATTATATACCTGTGAGTCTCACTAGTATAGTTTGCAAGACTTTGGAACCTATCCTCCGTAAACATATAATGGATTATCTTTTACACTGCGACCACTAATTTGGTTTTATGAAATGCCGTTCAACCAGTCTC
>JAIGNY010000725.1:397500-475000 GCA_020152595.1 Chiridota heheva | reverse complement strand
ACACGCCGTGACCTAAGGTAATGAATATTCAACACCTCCCTTTATGTTGGGCAATATATTACTTAGTCATCACAAAGGATCCACGTCAAAGTTAATGAGTTTTAATAGGAACCCCGTCTTGCGCACTGTCACATAAATAATTGACACAAGGGATTGTGCGTTATATAAAACAGGTAATGGTGCATTTGTGAGGCCGGGGCAAGGGAGTATGACTCCAGATTAAGATTGCATTCCATACATTATCTTTACCAGACCTCAAGCAGTTAATATACATTTGAAAACGGACAGAACAGTATCCTTTAGAAGCTTATTGTATAGCTCATCATCATCATCATCATCATCATCATCATCATCATCATCATCATCATCATCATCATCATCGTCATCGTCATCAACAGGCGACCGCAATTTTCTTCCAATTACCACAATCCTGTGCGAGCTCATCAATATTGTTTGGCTTCAGAAGGTGATGTTGGATATACATATATCAAATGCCATATGGGCAAGGGTGCACTTGCTCCCGCCAATATTTTCTCATCGTTGGTTCTTGATTAAAATACTGTTCAGTTTGTGTCCCCTCATCATTGATTTATAATTAAAATAATGTTCAGTCCCCCTCCCCGAATCTAATCATGTTTTGCCCCTCGAACTAAAATCTCTTTCAGTCGCCTGTGCAAGTATACGATGTCTGTTGATGGACAGGTTTCCTTTTCCTAGATGGAACATAAATAGGGTGTTTTTTCCCACTGGCTCACCATCTGGCATCCCAAGCATGTGATCCAAAAATCTTAGTTGGCGAGATCTGATTCGATATATCATGTGTGTGGTATTACTTAATCACGTAATTTGATATCAGAAGCGAGCTCTGAGGCAACCTATAGACACCCCAGTGTGCACTAAGCTACAGCAAAGGTGTTACCTGGAAAAGTCAGGCTATTTCATATGATAATTGCGAGAAATCTGGACAGAATTCCTAACCAACACGATAATTATAACAGTCTTGTTAGAAATTCGCTGTTGATTGTATATTGAAAAGGATCGAGCACTTTGGTCTAAACTTGACCCCCCTCTTCCCCTCCCCCCCCCCATGCACTAATACTGGCTTTCAGATTATGACATTCCTGTTTCAATCATCAAAGATGGTGCCTCCCTTAAGAAAAAAGCGGTCATGTCGATAAATCTAGGGGGTACGAACAACCAACCAAACTAATTTCTGAACACAGACCAAAGGCTTCATTGTGTGAAAAATCATTATTAAATGCTGTAGGCCCTAATTCTCCTTTAAAAAGGTCGGGTGCCAGGAGACATTGGACCATGCTTTTCCACACGGCACAGTAGATGCCGGTGTTTTTCAAAACCTTATGTATTTTTGTAATCCTGCCGGAAATTGGGGTGGACAAATGTCCCTGTCTCACTGGCAGCCTGGTACAAGGAGTGCTTCATTGGACGCGAAAGGATGTATTTCATTTCACGGGACAAGAAGTGCCATTTGTCAGTTTGTGGAAAGTATTCCTTTATATGCTCGACTTTAAACAGGCCGGTTCTGATACTCCTAAACAATTCTTATGGACCATTCTCTGTTACCTTATAAGTGTGTGATCACCCAGAGAATGGCCCCGTAGATCTTCATTTCCACCTGAAGCACACGTGCGAGCCTAATTGTTTCTTGACATGAGTTTTCTAAAGTGAAATGAGTTTTGTAAAGTGACGTCATAAAAGTGCCCTATTATGAGTTTCCCCCTTAGCCTTTTCTCGTGAAAGCGTCCCTGATTAAATGTGGACGTATATATTAAAAAAACTGAACAGAATAAAGTTTTTCATCAACACCTACCTGACAACACTGTAATAAACTCATCGGCTATTATGCATTTAATACCCGACAACGGCTTTGATTTGTTTTTGATTCATTTTAAATGAAGAAGATACTGTCTGAAGCCCGAGTTCAGTTTAAAAAGATCGAATATGATGCCCCTAGGAGGCTAGGAGAAAGTACAGTACCAGATCAATATTTGTAACAAGCTAGACTGCTCCTTTATCAATATATAAAATACCTCGAAGGCATATATGAGGGAAAACACCTTCGAATACCATATTCTATGTAATATTTAGGTTGTTTGTAAAGCATAATAACATATTCCCAACCAACTATCAGAGTATACACATACCTGCACAAATTTTCTTGACGTCGCACAACAAAAATTCACATCCTGCGATGAAACTTCATCAGACACACAAAAAAGTGAATAAAAACATAACGAAACAATTTATGAATGCTTGTTTTCATATTAATTATATTTACCAAGCTTGGCAAGCAAAAAATATGTATGTTTTGGCTCATGCACAGCCATTTCAAAAATTGAAATGCTTGTTAATATATCATTTTGTCAAAATTTGTCTTTTAAATTAGCAGATTTGAACTTTAAAATACATAAAGGTACATTATTTCATAATTGCGTCTTATCGCAAACAGTAAACAAAACGACTGCATGAGTCTGGAATCATGGGTATAGACAGGAGATTTCCACCCCATCCTCCCCCCCCCCCCCCACCTCCCCCTCTTCCCGCCCAACAAAAAAGTAAGGAAAGGTAAAAGGGCCATGAAAAGTGCTCAAAAGATTTTGAAGCCCACTATTGTTACATTTAGCTCTGAACAGTGTATAACAGACCGTTAATTCGAAAATAGCTTCGGTCTGCAATTTTTCCTAATCCGAACATTTCCCGAAATGCTTGCTAAACCATTGATCTTTCTGGTAATCACCAAGACTTTTTCCAGAGGCAAGCAGGGAAAATTTTCCGAATAATCATATGCCGGAAGGGTCTTATTCTAGCCTATACACTTGCTTTATCAAAGTGGCGTAGCTAGACTTTTTCCAAGGTGTGTGTGTGGGGGGGGGGGGGGCAGAGGCGTAGGAAGCGAGGCATTGGACAAGTTTTCCCCTGAACGGATTTCACCTTCATGGTTGGATTAGGAAATCATTAATATGAAATTGAAATATGTGGTAAAATTATAGGATATTTTGGTAATTTTTTTTAGAAAATTGGCCAAAATTTTCTGAAAACTGCAGGGCCAAAATCTACCTAAAACTGACCACAATTTTCCGAAAACTGCCCAAAAATTTCCGATATTGAAGAAAAGTTCCCGAAAACTGTTCAAAATTTTCCGAATATGAATTTTATTTTCCGAAAATAAAAGTTTCCCGATAAATATTTCCCGATTAGCAGCAACTTTTAATACAAAAATTGTTCATTCATCCACTTGTCACCTGTAAAATTTTGGGGATTTTGCCCGACCCCAGAGGTGACCCTACCTACGCCCATGTGGGAGCAATAGGGCACAATTTCGGAATAATTATGCCATGAGGCTTTAATTCTATACACTGCTGCGTCGTTAAACTTATCACAAATGATAAAAAAGCGGGGTGGAGGGGGGAGGGAGGGGGGGGTGGGGCGTAGCAAGCAGAGGGAAGCTGGCAAACTCCCTTGAGAAGATTTCATCTTCACCGTTGTATTCTTCCCGCCTGGTTGGGAGGTAAAATTGGAAAGTTAGTAAAATAGATTTTAAAACTTGTTAATTTGAAAGGAAATGGCGGAAAAACTTGTTGGGAAGTTCGGTACAACTTGGTTTAAGAAAATTGGTCAAATTTCCCCCCAAAAAATAGAAATTGCCGAAATTAGTCTGAACATGTAAGAATTTCCCGATAATTTACCAAAAAATTCCGGAAAATCAATAATTTTTCCGATAATGAAAGGAAATTTCCCCAAAATCGAAAAAGAAAATACCTGAAAATGGAAGTAAATCTAAAAAAATTGAAGAATATTTCCAGGAAGTGGAGGAATTTCCCGAAAAGTGAAGATTATTGAAAATTAAAGAAAATTCCCGAAAATTGGTGACATCCCAGTTAGGAGCAACTTTAACGTAAGCTTGATTTAGCATGCACTGCAATCCGCTGGTAACTGGGAAATTTTTCGGCTTTTTTCACGAAGACGCCAATGGACTTAAATGTTTACAATTTCGATTTGGCGTCAATTTGGCGTCTAAAACTCAAAGCTATGTACATCAAAGCTATGTTTACTCTCAGTCAATTAATAGTCATTTTATCCCCTAAAGAAAAAAGGTCATTGTTTGTTACTAGGTTGCTCGTAGTTGGCTTTGAGATTAACTGTTCTATGCTGTCATAAATTTGATATTATCTGTGCCAATGCATTTTTGAAACCATTTACTGAAAATAGTAAAAAATTAACAATATGATTCTCAGGAGTTGAAACCAGTACCACTTGCTTCTTAATTAAACATTCAAATTCCGAACTATGTTAAGCAGTTGAATCAGGATATTTATATTGGGGTAGTTTACAGCGGCGACGGAAGGAAAAAACATATTGGAGGGGGAAAAAGGTCCCACTGAACGGCGTAAATCCAATGAAAAAATATTGTCCGTTAAGTTGATACCGAATGTATCACCGCGACCGTGTAGCGCTCGATTTTTAGGGTGGGGTCCAGGGGCCCGCTTAAGGGAGGGTTGAAGCCCCGGTAGGTGCCTAAGGGCTAAGCCCCCATCAGCTCTCGCAAAATTAAAATTTGAAGGGCAAAAAGGTACGTTGCAACGCATAGGAAGAACGTATATTATACAAGTCAAAATTCATGTCAAAGAGAGATAAAATATACAAAAAACAAAATCATGAAAACGCATAATGTGGAAATATAATGTTTTGTTGTTCACGTTTATGTTCATGGATATAGGTATAGTCTATGGTCACTCTTTAAAACATATCTGTCGTCTAAAAGAAAAATAATTGATAAAGTGGTGGCGGAAGGTCGAAGTTATTCACGCGATGTGTGAACTTAAACGGCCTGGGGTCCATGAGCCTGCTGAAGAGGAAACGCTCTGGTGGGGTCCAAGCCCCCTGAAGTTCTACGGTTTAGGCATTTTGTAAGGACTTTTTTTTTGCATTTCTAACTGGGCCAGCAACAATATTGCTTTGCAGATAAATTCTTCTAAACTAGGTAGCCTTTTAATTTTGAAATTCATGTTAAGTATCGCAGTCATTTAGCCTATTCTCGGTAAAATTACACGATTACATACTTCTAACAGGAAAGTTATAGATTATCATTTTCCTAATTCTATGAAGTATCGGACGATCTACCAACCAGGGACATAAGGAAGTCAACCAACAATTCCGTTGTGAAAGATTGCGTCATTTGACGCGTTTTTACGTCACTTATAAACACAGTATATTGTTTTATTCATCCTGGAAATCTATGAAAAGCGTTAAAGCAATTAAACTACAGGGCGCGCATGTCTTTAGGACTTTACTGTAATAATTGTGTGTGTGTGGCTATAGCGGACTTAACACAGCGTACCGCGGCTATTTCGAAATAGTTTTTCCGTGAAATATTGATCGCGAACTCGATACGAAAATCGTTAGTTATGACATTATAAGATTATACAGTGAAATACTCAGTAGACCTAATATCACATTGTATAACCTTGGTCAGACCATTGTCGGACAGATTTTTTCCTTGGTCCCGGGCCTTGGTCAGACCATTGTCAGACAAATTTTCAGGGCGGTTCCGCCGCCTATGGATAAGCTTTCAATAATTTACACACCCTTCCTTTTAATCTTGGTGTATAAGTCAGTTAGTTCATGTATTAAATACAATATCGCATAAAGTGTTAATATATTGTTATCTGACTAAAAGATTATTTTACATTTTCCAAACTTTTCTCTGAAGAACGCCTTTTTTCAGAGAAAGTGCTCTTTGAAATCTAAAGACATATCAAGCACTTAGAATTTCAAAGCTTGTTGAAGTACCGGAACAATTCTGAACATTTGACGAATCTTTAGCCGTCTCTCAGCGGGAAAAAAAAAGTATGATGTAGAACGTCGCGTTCCTACTTGAATTTTTCCGAGGTGCAGGAATGAAGGGCCCTTTTATCCGAAAAAACCGAACCCCATCTCAAAGTCCTGGCTATACGGGCCTGCATAAAAAAAATCAATTTGGACTTAAAAGATTCTCCAAAAAGTCTGCTGTAATGTCTGAATGTAGGCTATTTGAAAACAAAATTTTACTGCAAAATTAACAGATTGAAACGGGTAGCTTTTGATTTATAAAAAAAAACAGTTGGAGGTCTTAATACAATTATAATTTTACCCATGTTTTGTGATGCAAGTGAGCAACCTAACTTTCCAAAATGTTAGGTATAGGCAATAGTCAATAGTGCCAACATCCAATAAAGCCCGCTTATAACGTGTTAGAATCAGGCCAGGAAGGCGAGTTGTCATTGCTCAGACGTAATGCAAGTAATTGTGACCATATGACTGGGCATTTTTGTCAGGAGGGCCCATTACAGAAAATGTGTCACAAAAACTTCGAAGTTTTTGTTACAGAAAATGTGTTACAAAAACTTCGAAGTTTTTGTTTTGTATCAATGAAGTATATTGTAATAGTGGACTGCATGAGTTAGGCTATCATATAAAATGAATTAAATCTAGGGAATGATAAAAACTATGCCAAAAATATGAAATTACTGCCCCCCCCCCCCCCACCCCCCTCCTCCGGATTCTGCTGCCTATTTTCAACCCGACTGCAAAGGACGGATACGCCGTGCATATCGGGCTTCTCAGAAGAAAAAATAAATAAATTGCGTAAGCCCGCCCACCTTCACTTTATGGAGTCCTAACCACGGACCTTTCAGATATTTTTGTCGGATTGCCAAGAGGAAAGGCAAAATTAAATACGAGGGCTCTGTTTTTTAAATAGATCATCCATTTCTGTCAAATAATACTGAAGTTAGTGATTTCGATATCTAGAGAAGCGGCTCGGCGGAACGAAAAAAATATTGGGTATAGGGGGTGGCTGGAATGGCTAATGGTTTTTGTTGATCGGTGAGCGCGTAGCGCGAGGCCTAAAGGACGTGGGGTTCATGCAGGGCCAGCCTAATGACCCTTGGTGTGACCGTACGGAACCATCCTACTCAGGGGGAGGGGAGCTTAACTTTTCCCAGACTCGTCAGGGGGATGGGGGGAGGTGACTTTTTTCCTGATTCGAAAACCTATTATGAAAGCAAAATCGCAATGAACCTGTGAATAAACAATTAATTTCGAGCAGTGGCTTCACCAGAGATTTTGGCTTGAGAGCGAGAAGGGGGTGACCAATGGCGTGAGGTCCGGTGGCCCGTTTTCAGGCCTCAGTGTGATCAAGGGGTGAAGCGATATTGGAGATAAGGGGGCGAGGAAGCTCTGAAGATTGTTTACTTTTGATGCCTCAAAATGGCTTAAAATCAAACACAACGTTCAATTCTGATAAAAAGAAGACATTTTAACTAGGAAATCTACTAACAAACTACCACTTTTTTAGAAATGAAGAAAATTCGGGCGCAATAATGGGATCTAGGGGCAAAGTCCTTGTGCCTGTTAGGGTGCAAGGAGGAAGTCCACGGATGTGGTAAATATTTTCTAGTTTTTGATGCCCAAAAATGCAAAATGGCTGAACTGCTGATGATCAAGACACAGAAGTGGCAACAATTCAATTTCTCAACAGGTAGAGGAGAAAGTTTACCTAAAAATTGTAAAAGTCAGGGCAAAATATTGTAGAACATATTCCTATATTCGGATCAAAAACTGTGAAAATGGTCACAAAAGCGTTGAAAACCAAGAAAAATGTTATCTGCTTACTGTGCATGTAATTTTCTGTCAATAATACGTGCCACAATTTAATGTAAATTCATCAAATATTTTCAAAAAAAGAAAGAAACGGAATATTATTGGGTCAGAACAATCTTTCCCCTCTTGAACATGTTGCACCTAGGAGAGGCAAATAGATGTATCAGCAGAACCATGAAAGGGATTTGCTCAGCTGGCAAATACAAAAAGATCACCATACAACTGAAAAAAGTGGGAGAAAAATGCGTTATCCGCAGCAGGCACCCTAATCCCACCTATTTGCCTATAAACAAAAGTAATTTAACTGTATGACTGTTTGATTTATGAGGATCCATGTGAACAATTTCAAAACCAGTCCCAGTCATCCGGGTTCACGATTTTAAATTTGTGGGAGGGGTTTCTTTCATAGACGTTCCTGTTGGCGAACCCGAGAATCACCACTATGTTGTGTTGGTTGGACATGATTATGATATCTAGCCGATTCAGGCATGATTTCAGATTTTTAGAGACCAGTCAGCTAATGGCAAAGCCACGAGATATGGAGAGGTTCTTATTCCTCTCTTCACTTTTTTCAGAAATATGACGTTATTAAGGTCCCTCGGATCCCCTCTTTGACATCAAAATTTACGGTTCTTTTTTCATGTTTTTAGAGACAAGCTACGTCACTGCATCTAACATATTTCACATCGATATCTAGCCGAGTCGGGCATGATTCTGTACCCGACTTAGATCAGTATCCGGTCGACAAGGAGGTTTTACCGGCCATGGGCAAAACTAAGCGAGTTGAGAATTTGAGAAATTTCTGTTAAGATATGCCTAAAACCGCAGTCGACGTGCTTCAAATAGATTGCAAATCTCCCTTGATGTGGTGATGCCCCAAAAAGACTAAATTATAGACATTTTAAAAGGATTTTTTATATTTGTACATTTATTTATTTATATTATAATTTTTTTTGCTGGGGGGAATGCGCTAATACCAACTGTCATTGTGCCTCAGGCTAACGCAGTGCACTTTTCTCTCACAGCGACTAAGCTACCAGGGACAGGGGAACATTTTCCCTGGCTCACAAAGAGACAATCTCTGCCACCCTTTTCAACATGAATAATCTCATTCTACTTTTATTTTCCTTTCATGGATTTATAATTAAATAAATATGTAGAGGGTAAATGTGTTTATTTGTTTTTATGTCTCGGGTATTATCGGATATATATATATATATATATATATATATATATATATATATATATATATATATATATATATATATATATATATATATATATATATATATATATATATATATATATATACATATATTTTATATTCTTATTTTGCACTTCCCCCTCTCGTATTCCCTGACCTGAGAACATCAGTTATGAAATGGGAAGAGAGACTTCCGTATTCCCTCTGAAAGAAATATCCTTTCGACATGTCCGAAAGCCCTCCGTTTTTGTCGTATTGGATTCAAAATATGAACTATTGTGAACTATTGGCAGTCAATAAATTTATAAACATTCAATGCACTTTTCTCTTTGGCTGAATTTATGTCAGCAATTATTTTCAAAATTGGCAGGGAGCGGTAACGTGACCGTTAAATTGTCAGTGGTTGTCAGTGATTTAATATTTCATCGCTCAGTCAGGGGCGTAGGTAGGGTCATCTCTTTGAAGGGGTAAAACCCCAAAATTTCCCTGTGACAAGTGCAAAAATTACACTGGTAATCAATAATCAAAATTTACATCAAAAGTTGCTGCTAATCGGGAAACACCTTTCAATTATCGTTTTGGGAAATTCTAGCCAGTTTTGGGGATATTTTGGCCAAATTTCGGGAAATGTTACAAAAATATACAAATTCCACCTCCCAACCGGGCAGAAAACATGCAACCGGGAAGATGAAATCCACTTAGGGGGTGGGGCAGCTTGTCACATTCTCCCACTTCTCACGCCTCTGTAGTCAGTTGTACTAACTGGTCGGGCAAATTAGCGAAGTCGAGCAGAACATTGGTGGTAAACCTCTTCTTTCCTTACGTTAAGATCTACATCATTTTTAGGGCCGTTATAAATAGCATTTAATAATCAGTGGGATGCAAGTATACTCGCCATGCTGTTATTCTGCAATAATGTGGGGCCCCTTCAACAATATCTATAAATCGAGACCAGAGCAAATGGGGAATTTATATATGCTCCCAGTCCAATTGTAGGCCGTAAAAATTTGCCAGATACAAATCTGATATTTTCATGTACTCAAAACCATGTCTTTTTGACAATTACAATTTTTAGTGCTTAAGGTGAAAGTGTGTACATGCACAGTAACATCCGAAACGAAAACAGATGATAACATTTTTTTCATCAAGAAACAATTTCCTAAAAATAAGTGTGAATTAAACAAAGGATTTTTTGCAATGGTTTTCACTCTATGAAGCAAGGGAACATCTGATCTTGGATTTAGGAATGAATTTGAGAATAGGAATCTGAGTGGACAATGCCTATTCACCAACTCCATAATATGCCTGTAAAATATAATCTGCGCACCTATTGTGTACTTGGTGGGCTGAATTTAGTTTAAGTGTAATTCTTTTCACATTTGTTTAAAGGATTAGTTCAGTGGTCACACAAGTTTATCTTATGTAAAAGAGGACTTTACAAGAAACAAACTAGCGAAGAAAGCATTCAAAAATCGTATTTCGTTAAGGAGATAGTCAAGTTTAACGCTTTGTCTTATATGCATAGAAATGACTGATGTAGTAAGTCTACTATGGAAGGTTGCGCTCTCATCACCACAATCTTAACAATTGTTAAAGTATTTTAACTTTTTTACTATTTGAATTATTTTTCCTCGAACTTCCTTCATGGGGTAGGAGTAACATTGACATTACTAGATTCTGTTTGGCTGCTTTCCTGACATGGTGGTTTTTTAACTACTAAATCGTAGGAAAAATATTATAGAATACATAAAGGGTATGTTACATCACAACAAGTCTGATATCCGTCGTTTCTACACAAATGGTGTAGAACTTAGATATTTCCTTAACGGAAAAAGATTCCAGTTGAATGCTTTCCTCACCATTTTGTTTTCTATAAAATTGCTTGACACCTGAACTAATCCTTTAATCGCCCTAATTCCCTTTGGTCTCGTTTTCCTCTCTCAAAATAGGATTGATAAAATTCCCGGATAACCCCGGTGTAATGCGCAGTTTGAACAACTTTTGACCCGAATAAGTATAATAATTTTGATTAGCAAAGTACTTATGCCAAAAGAATAATAATTATGTTATGGTTTGTGAAGTTTGTGATGGTGAACTTTCTTATACTCATGGCTTACCTACAAATAAAATTTACTAAGAAGTTTAGTGACGTCCATGATCTGTACACCATACGAAAGTAAGCCTGAGGCATAAACATCTTGGATTAAAAAAGAGAAGCAAACGACATACAACACTTATATCCGTGCATTTTAATCAATACTGAACGTAAGCGAAATCTTACAGTGAATTATTGAATACGAGAAAAATATACCTCATATTTACAAACGATGACTTCAACTATAGCTTCATTGGGGGAAAGAACAAATGAAATTTTTAAGAAATAAAAAGCAACAATTTGAACATGTGAACCTACACAAAAGATCAAAACAAGTTTGCAGTTGTCCTTAACAATTAAACAACTAATGGCATAGTATCTGTTATTTGTTCAGTTTGTGTAATTTGCGTTATATACTCCAAACTCATCTACTCTCTTTACTGATACTGTTAGCTTCCCATGAGTCCACTCTTTCCGGGAAGCAGTCTTATTATAGGCTATACATCAACTCTCATTTTCATGTGTAACACATGAAAGTAAATACCTCTTTACACCAGTGAGCTTACTAACTGATGACATGCTTCAGCTTCATGCATCAAACTAATGTTTCGCAACCATAGACAATTACAAAGTGGATATGACAGTCTTTGTCGCGTATGCAACACATGCTTCCTTCATGCCTTATATGCTCCCTACGTAACTCATAATGCTCCCTGTATGACTCCTACATACTCAGTGGCATTACCAGAATTTTAATATGGGGTGGGGGGGGGGGGGTGGGGTGAATTAAATTGAACCGACACGATATTTAGTAGTGTAGTTGATGGTAGGGTCTAGGGGCGAGGACGACGCTCCGGTAGGAGTCCAGGGGGAGAAGCCCCCGGAAGCTCTCGCAAAATTTACATTTCAAGGGGAAAAAGTCCAGAAAGGGGAAGGGGGGGGGCACTTCATACTAAAAGTGGTAGGAGTGTGCAGCCCACCAACCGAAAAACATACCCGCAGTATGACAGATTGTTTGGTAAGTGCAGTATGAAATTATACAATTTTGATACCCGCAGTATAAAAGAAGTCAATTTTGATACCTGCAGTATGAGTATTCAACGCAAGTATTGTAAAAATGAACCAGCAGTACAAAATTAACACAGTAAAACCTCATTTTTTTTGGGACCTGCACTACAAAAATGATAAAGGAAAAAAAGACAATTTGTTTTACTATAACAAAAAAAAAATGTAGTAAAATGTTTATTTTATTTCTTATTTTATAATAAAAAAGACACTTGCACTACGAAAATGGTGCAAAAATGCACCTGCACGGGCGGCACATATACATATACCTCACATATGGAAGTGCCCCCCTCCCCCTCCTCCCCTGGAAACATGTACGTCACAACGCACAGTAAGGACATGTAATATACGTCAAATAAGTCAAAATTCATGTCAAAGAGAGCTATAATACACCATATACAATTTACAAAACACAAAATCAAAGCGCAAAGTGCTCGACTTGTCGACTCCCCGCATAGTAAGAAGATGTATTTTAAGAGAGCTATAATACACCATATACAAAACACAAAATCACGAAAACGCTTAATGTGGAAATATTTATTTACGTTTGTACATGGTTAGGTTTATCGTCACTCTTTGAAAAATATGGGTTGTCTAAAAGAAAGTTTTCAATAGTTTGATACAAACTTGTGAAAATGTTATTAAACTGTTTAAAATGAGCCTGTTCTGTACAACGTGCACTCCGACACCCTCTCCCCTCCCCTCCCCCCTCTCTCTCTCTCTCTGTCTTAGTTCATGTACTTAAATACAAAATCGCACAAATGTTTAATATATTATTACCGAAAAACCTTTTTCTGAGAAAGTGCCCTTTTGAAATCTAAAAACATAATAAGCACCTGGAATGTCAAAGCTTGTTGAACCGACAGCACCAATCTGAACCGACAGATCAAAATCTGAACCGACGGGTTCGCCCTCTCTCCCCTCTCTGGCTACGCCTGCCTACACTCCCTTCAAAGCCCCTGCAATCTACCTACAAAATCCAGGACCACCACCTGCTTCCTGCGATTCCCTAATGCTTCTAAATAATTCCCATCATTTGTTCCATACTCCCCATTGCTCCCTACATGATTCTCATTGTTCCCCACATGACTGCTATTGCTCTTTACATTGACACCTATTGCTCCCTGCATGACGCCTACGCTCCCAGCACCTTTGCGTTGCTCCCGATATGCATGACTCTTACCTTCCCTGTAAATCTTCCATGTTCCCTCTCCCTGCAAACCACATGGAAACTTCGCAAGGGTGGAAGGAAGAGGAAAAATCCACCATGTGGATACTTAACATACTGCAATGGTTGGAGCAGGTACTTTTACCCTATGAAACCAATCACAAGATGGAGAACATCAGGGATGTAATTCCCGGGGCACATGTACCCCCACATGTTTCAACAACCAAATTTGGGTTAGTATTTAAAAACGGATTTTGCTTCAGTTTTCACCATCTTATTGCAAAACAATATAACAGAAATGTATATACTGATATAGATACCGTGGGTTTGTGGCATTGTGCCAGACATCATAGTTTGTTTGTAAGTTGCGCGGAAAGTCTGATGCATCTATCAGCATGACGTACTGTACAGGCTCAACATTTTTAGGAGGAAAAAAAGGGGTTTCACTGGAAAAGATTATTATTTTCTTGCGGTATTTGACGGATTTTCATTTCATTTTGGCAAAAAATGAAAATTGGAGGCAAATTAAAAAAAAAAAAAAAATGCAGGTGAATTTTTTCTTTACTTTCCATTGTGACCCTTTCAGGGCTATTTGACTAAAATATTAAATCATCACCCGAATTTTCTTAATTTTCAGACGAAATGTATTCTGCACCTACTGATCTGAGTTTTTTTCTATAATTTTAGCAGTTAGAATTTAAAATGTTTTGTTTTTCTTTCAGCTTTAAGCCATTTTAGTGCTTCGCCCCTTGATACTATATGTTTTTTGTCCAAATTGTCTCAATATAGCGCAGGGAAATTTCTTTTCGTCCTGGTTAGAAATGGTAACCCAAATGCAGATCTGAGTTGATTTTAAGACCCCACGGCGTTACGCGTACCTTTTGGCGGCACTTTTATAGTGCCCCTCTCACAAAAAAATAATAATGATTATCCTCTCAGCTGCTGTGCCCCCAAACAAAAGTCTCTGGCGATGCCACTGCACTCTGCGGTGTGGAGCGAGCAGAGAATTTCCTATTCCGTTTTTTTGTAATAAACATCCATAAAGATTCCTTCTAAAATACTCCAACTTATTCGAGCTATGGCAAATTATTGGTACTACACTTGCCACCTATTCATGAGGTTGCAATTTCTTTTTCGTGCACGCAACAAACAAAAAGCTAAAAGTTTTCATGAGAAAAAATAATCATTAAAAAAAGTGTTCATTTAAAAAAAAGTGTTTTCAAGATTAAACTCGGGGTCTGGCTAACAAATCTAGTAATACACAATCTGTGATTTGTTGGTGTGATGTAAGAACATCAATTAGATTGAAGGTGTATCGTTAAGCATTGAGAACCACATAATGTGCAAGACTTATACGCATGAAAAAAAAAAAAAAGATACCTAGGAAACTAGAGCATACACTCCATTATCTAACCTATGAACATGTTTGAAATTCAATACAATCATTGTCAAGGTGGAACTAGTAATAGTGCTGTAAATTGCTGATCAAAATTCTTGTTGATTTTAAGAGACATTTGGACAGAGATTGAACAGCGATCAAAAAGATCATTAACAATTTTACCTGATTTATTTCGAAATCGCTTCATTAACCAAACAAAATAACCCAAACGATGATTTTACACCCCTTTTACATATTAAAGGAGCTGACGGTCGCTAAGTGAAGTCGTGTTTTTCTTGAATTTCTCAAGAATATTGGAAGAGACTTTTCGTGCACGTGATGGTATACTGAAAATCGTTACTGCGAACATTAAAATAAATCATAATCATTTCTTATGAATTTTTCAACGACAAGAGTATCAAAACCTAGACTGACGAGAGCTCTACTTAAAGCTAAAGAGGTTAATTATCTCGGCATTCAGCAAAGTTTGATCTGGAAATCATTCACAATTTATCACTTAAATAAACATACTGACGTTTAAAATTATGTAACAATTTATCAAATGCACATTCATAAAGCATTTCAAAGTATACTTTTTACATAAACAGTAAATAAACTTACAGTATTAATATCTAAATATTCCTCAAGTCGTACATTATCTAAAAGGAACTGGCGGACGACAGGTTAGGGCGTATTTTTCTTGAGCCTTAAGAATATTCGAACACACTTTTCGTGCACACGATGGTACTGAAAACCTACGAATGCTTAAATTTAAAATATCTTATTTTTATGAATACTTAAATATTCTTTTAACGACACGAGTGTTAAATATAAAACTGTGTAAATTCAATTGACTTAGCAAAAAAAATAAACACCTTAAGTTTTCAACCAAGAGCTCCCTTAATTAAACTACTCGAGAATTTTGATCAAATACCGTCCAGAAAAAAAAGAAAAAAAAAATTTAAATCACGGTTTGAATGCCTGATAGATTTTACCTCTCCGGCAGATAACAATTAATGCAATTAATTTGCACATTTCCTTCAAATCGTACGAAATATTAAAGATGCTTTAAAATGTTTAAGAAAAATATATTCATGAAAAATAAGCTTCCGTTTAAATGTTTTACAGGTATCGAACTCTGCAACTTTTAGTACTTCAAGAGGGTAGATCAAAATCTTATGCTTTTTATTCTAACTCTTGCTTTGAAATGTTACAAAATCTCCTTTGACTTAAACGTGTGCTGGAAAAAATAAGTTTCAATCACGGTTTGAATTCTTGATAGGTTTTACCTCTCCGGTAAATAAGACTTAATGCAATTAATTTGCACATTTCCTTCATCAGTTTTCACAACAAAATGTAACAAATTACATAGTGTTTATTTGCCAATGATTTTAAAATGATGTCCTGAAGATAAACAGCTGCCACATTTCCCTTGACAAGTTTCCACTCTCCTTGTTATTGTCAAAATTAAGGGTTGAGGCTATCGAGATGTGTTGTCTTATTTTTCTCTTGATCGTATGATAGTGTAACTCGTGGTTGATGATCTAATGGAATTATCATCTTCCGCTGTACCATTTCTATATCCTAAAGAAGAAAATAATCCAATTCAGTTCGTTATTTAATCTTAAACCAAGTTTTAGATTACCATAAAATGTCGTTCTTATTAGAAGTACCTTGTGCTATTTTAGGCATTTGTTTTTAACGAATTATTAAAATAAAGTAGAGGAAAATGTTTTTAGCATGCAAAATCATAAGTGATGTAACTCTTTTACGTCAATAATTAGTCTGTTGTGAAGATAGGTTTTGACACCAGTACGAATAGGTTTTTATAATAGGTTTAACAAATATCAGGTGTAACCTTTAAAAAACGTATCACAAAATAAAAGCAATAAAACACCATTGATAGCAAGGATGTACGTTCAGACGTTTATTTCCGCTCATGTCTGCATATTATCAATGTAAAGGAGGTTGTACGCCGTTACAGTAAGCGATATTTAGATAAAATTTAATAAAACAAAAAGAAATACATATTAACCTCTAACTCTCGTACATGAGGTGTGTAGAGCCTTTCAGATGATCAATAAAAATGGATTCAAGGGCTGTTTTTACTTCAATGAAGCAATGTTTGCCACTACAGAATATCGCGCCCCAGTAAACAGGTATAGGAAATTTCTATACGGCTGGAACAAAACTACATTTCCAGCAAATTTTCTAGTATCGCCATGCTTCCGAGTCAGCAGTAAGCTTTATCGTGTGTATGTAAATTCAAACACTTCCGTACATTTATTTTTACGTCCTCTCAACTTTGATGAGGTCAAATGTCGGCAATAATCACTTGTTTACAGTTCTCTTTATTTAAATTTGTTTTTAGAGACACTCTGATGAAAACTTGATGTTCTAGAGAATGTGTGACGAAATTTTACGTTGCATATCGTACATAAAATGATCCAACAGTGCATGATTAATATTTATATTAGCATGTTTAAGTGTCAAGAGGTTTTTGTTCCGATGCTTTGCTTGAATTACTATTAAACATTTATTAAGTGCTCATGATTTGAAATATTTTTGCCGGTGTTAAATTTAAGATACAGGGTGCTTGATATAAGATACAGGTTAAAAACTTTGCATTGAAAGTACAAAGGAATACAGAAATCAAGTTTTCATTTTTACCTTCCATAGCAGTTTGTTCCGATGCACCTCTACCACGCCGCACAAAGCCATGATTATTGACGATAGGTACGTCTCGAAGCTTTTTCTTTATTAAACGTTGAAAGGGTTCGGTACTCAATGTGTATAAAATGGGGTTCAGGGCACTGTTGATGGGCAAGATGAAGATCACCAACCATGCAAATAATGATTCTGAAAGGCAATGAGATCAAGAGGACAGATATTAGTAGTGGACATGGATTCATTTTTGTAATGCCAACTGGTGTTTGCTAGAAGTAGTGTAATCATAAAACGAGCTCCAAGTAAGCAATGAAGAAAACTTACCACGGATTTCATAACCTGCTAGCGCTTTTACTTTAAGAACAGCTAACGGTAACCAACAAAGGCAGTTAGTAAGAACAATAAAAAAGAATCTTTTCGCATAAGTCATATCCCCGTGAATCGTGCTGCTACATGGTGTTGCCATCTTCGCGTCTTTCGTATGCTGTAAAACATTCCTGTAAAGAACATATTGAACATAATTTTAGTTTTAGAGATGCGAGTTCCTGGTTTAAAGATGCTAGCTTAGAAAGTCTACTGTTGAATTCCTGCTGTCTTTAAAACTGTTAAAGAGGTGAAATCGTCATATGGGCAAAGTGTTCAGAACTTGATTCAATTTTTTCGATTGCTTGAAATTTTCTACCAATTGCTGCACGATTCGTTGGCCCTTATTTCACGGTATATATAAACAGGGAGTTATCATTTAGAAGGAGAAGAATCTTATGAAATTTTATCACCCCATCTTCCACTGTTCACCATGCTCGCAGTCCACAAAACTACAGCAAACTCCTTCGTAACATAATCAAGGACATCCATTCCGGATCTCACGGGACCATAAAACAATCTTTTATCTTGCTATCCAGGGAGTTACACAAATGCACTGAGTGCATGTAATATACACACGCAGAGTATCGAAAATCTTGTACGTTCTACAACCGGAAGTCACGTCATGATCTCGGCGGCTGTCACTTTGAATTTATTTATGGGACGATTCCGCCTCTGTAATGTATTTCATTGAAAATCTATTTAATATTTGTTACCAATTGACAAAATTAAAAAATCTTCAAACCATAGTTACTTTACTGTTCTCTTTCTTCAATATGACAACATGTCTATAAGTTTATTTGTAGTAAGTTACAATATCAGAGACGTTTTTGTTTTCAATCTGATAAAATACATCAACACGTCTAAGGAATGCGAGGGTGTGATACCAAAACCTGTAGTCTTATACAAGTCAAATCTGCAGTCTTAACCTTAATAAAAGGAGCACTAAACTGAAAAGTGAGGCGCTTGCTTTTGCGAATTTCACAGATATGTCATCCACAAAAGATCGATAAACTTTATGCCTCCATAACCCACAGATGACGTGAGGGCAAAGGTTACTTGAATATTTATATTAACCAGAAATTTGCTATACCGTTGCGTTCTAGATAAGCATTTGATTTTTGGGGGACCCCCCCCCCTCCTTCCTAAAAAAACTCCCTCACTTTTCGGTCTAGTGCTCCTTCGGAATGAGGCTTATATTTTTCCTCTAGGTTTCCGCCATCATGGTTTACCAGAAGATATTCCCTTTTAAAATATATTCTAAGGTACACAAAATTGAGAAATTTTGTAGCCTCTTCGTTTGTGTGAAAATTTGTAAAGATATTGACATCATTTCACGTGCAAAAGTTAGATATTTGTGAGATTTGTCAAATGAATATTTTGAACAAACTGAGAGTATCACATTTGAAGCATTCAACTAACGACATTTTTCATCCAGGATTGGAAGGACATCTGTGTAGTATATCTCACTGTCCACCGGATAATTATAACAGCTGTAGTTTGTCAAATGAACAAACTGAGATTGAAGTCAAATGAACAAACTGAGATTGAAGTCAAATGAACAAACTGAGATTGATGTCATATGAACAAACTGAGATCGATGTCAAATGAACAAACTGAGATTGATGTCAAAAGAACAAACTGATATTAATGTCAAATGAACAAACTGAGATTGATGTCAAATGAACAAACTGAGATTGATGTCAAATGAACAAACTAAGATTGATGTCAAATGAACAAACTGAGATTGATGTCAAATGAACAAGCTGAGATCGATGTCAAATGAACAAACTGAGATTGATGTCAAATGAACAAACTGAGATCGATGTCAAATGAACAAACTAAGATTGATGTCAAATGAACAAACTGAGATTGATGTCAAATGAACAAACTGAGATTGATGTCAAATGAACAAACTGAGATTGATGTCAAATGAACAAACTGAGACTGATGTCAAATGCACAAACTGAGATTGATGTCAAATGAACAAACTGAGATTGATGTCAAATGAACAAACTGAGATTGATGTCAAATGAACAAACTGAGATTGATGTCAAATGAACAAACTGAGAGTGAAACACAATATTTAATAACGCATATTTTGCTTGGAAGAAGAGTCAAAGATGTCCGTCCCCAACAAAATCTGTGGGGTTTACCCCTTTATCGCCCAATCTATCTGCGTCGTCTGAGTCATTTCCTAACTAGTCCCTCTGTAACCCCACAACAGTGATATAGGATCTTAACCTATCGTGAAGCGTGTAGCATGCTATTCCATTAATACACATTTTAATTTTAGAGAGGTCACTTTTCGAGCGTTCCAAACAGGGGACTATTTATTCTAAACTTTCTCAAAACATTTTCAGTGTGTTTATTTCGTATGGTCGACCATCTTACTTCAGGAAACTATAGACTGCTTGTCATTAAGTAGCATAAGACGTTTTAATATTTAAGTTAAGATTAAGATGTAAGTTAAGATGTATATCTCTGACCCTTATCCAGTATCTGGATCTTTATCAGCTCAAGGATAATTCGTTTATTGGCGAGCCTTTCGATTACCTACTTAAAAAGAGCTATTTGACAAACAATATACAGGTATATGTATTCATGGAATTGGCTCAGAGCAGCTCTCTGCTTTATTCATGTCCAAGCTTTTCCTTAATTTTTAAACAAAATGATTGTTTTAGGTTTACCTTTTGATAGTTTATAAACATTTGTTGAAAATTCTCCCAGGAGAAGACGTCTTTAAACTGTTAAAAGACAGTGTAATAGTATGAATGCAATTTGAAAATGATATGCTCAAGTTAAATTGTTGTGTAAATACTTGACCATTAAATATGTTACTGTGTAGTCTTTTTCAATAACACACATGGTTAGATTATGTAATGGTTGTCCTGCTACATTGGCAAAGCATCCTCATATGGCATCATTAGCATGTAATAACTTAAATGGGTCTTCTTTTTATTACAATATCCTTTAGAATATGTTTTTAAAGAAAACAGTTATACAGTTATTTTGATAATTTTCATGGCGCGCGTTTGTGAATCTCGTTCACGATAGTATAAGTCAAGTACCGCTAAGACAAAAATGACCGCACTCTTACATGTTATCAACTACTTTAGATTTAAATTCGCAATCTCTCAACAATCTTAAAATACTGGATAAAATAAGAATCTTTGAATAACGAATAAAGTATTATTCCGACGATGAGATGCATCTCATTATCTTTATCTGATTCTCAATCATTGCTGAATTGCTTTACTTTTCTGTTTTTTTTTTCCTTTCTATAATTGAATCAAATTGAAGGCTTACATGTCTAATAGCCAGCGGCTTATACTTAGTTGCTTTGCTTTTTTAAATAATTGAAACACTTTTGATGTTGTGTTTACCTCTTGATAAGTCTTACAATTTTGATTATGTTGAAAGGTCACCTGTAAATGGGTTTGACTTTTAATTCGTTAGTTGTTCCAAAATGCAATTGTATGATTACATTTACTTAATGTGTCTCGTGTACCATACGTTACGTGTCAATTATTGAAACAAAATCTCTTCTGTCTAATAAGATTTCCCACAGTCAATTGCTATTTGTTTTTGAGAAAATTTATATTTTGATTCTTTTCCAGCTACAATTTATAGTGATGTTAGGGTAAAACATGTTTACTTACCACAGTAAGATATCATTATGATAATAAAACAGAAGGCATTGAATCCCAAGAATAAGAATGCAGAATATTCCTTTCCTAATAGTTTAGGTTCGTCGATGTGTAACGGGAAACAGACTCCATTACTTCCATAGAAGTTCCCAAAGTAACTCTTGATTATAAGAGGGAATCCAGCGAGACTTATTGCCCATGTCCAGATCAACGCAAGTGTTATAGATACTTCCTTTCTGCTGAGGTGGTTATGGTTGTAAGGAAAAGCGACGATAAGAAATCTCTCCAGGAAATGAAAGCAAGAATAGACACGGATGCCTCTGTAGACATAATTGCAAGGAAACCGCCTATATGGCAGCTGAAACTTTCAGACCAAAAAGCGAATATTTGTGGAACTGGTTCCTGAAACGTTGATCTTGAATACCAATGACAAGTAGATACACACCCATGAACATGTCGGCAGCTGTACATGAAAAAATAATCAAATGATGGCAAACGCATGCTAAACTTTAAAATGTAATTTACACCAATTGGCCAGATAGAACAATCATTTTTTAATTAATTTATTTTGAGACTTTTACCATTCACACCTGAAAATAGTTTGTACATGATAAAGTTGCAAATATTTTTAGTATCGATGCAAGATGGATAGTATTAATAATAAAATATTAATAATGAAATTAATAATAGAATTAGAAAAATACAAAATACTGGGAAACGAGTCTACATCACCACAGAAATAGCAGAACGAGTTACTAAGTTTCATATATTAGTATATATACAGGATTTTCAGTACTTTTGTGGGTGCAGAATTCAATGGGTTTTTTCTTCAATATATATTGATATTTTTTTCTTTTCTGAATGCTTTGTGTGAACACCAAAAACACTGCATTGACGCTACTTTGGCAATTGTTTGCCTTTTGGCGGTATTTTCTTTACACTACAAACTATTCTTGTTATCTAAAGACTCGTACCACATAAATTGCTGACCACGATGGAGTGGATCTTGCTCTCTGAACGCATACCTATCCGACTGATGAGAACGACTATATTTCCGATTGTTGTAAAAATACTCATAGTCCAGACTGAAATTCTAAGGACGGGTCCCGCCAAAAGGTTGTTGTTTGAAGAAATGCCATCAGTTTTAGGATAACAGTCTCTTGCGTTTAATGCATACTTGCAATAGCTGAAGCGCCTAAATTTTCTGTAGTGAAATAAGAACGAAAAACAGCATATAATTGTATGTATATTCCCAAGGAACTATGAACGAGATATTTGTAATATATTTTGTAATAAAACTTACATGATCTTAAGGCTCGTTAATGACTCAAACACCTTTGGAGAAATGTTCGGTATGCTTATTCCTTTCAGTGCTCTGGAATGAGTAAAGATAATTGATTTTTGAAGATTTAAATCAAATTGGCTCATTTGTATCGCTTTGAAGGCTACAATGATTGCATGAGAGAGTTTAAGATTTTAAAGAGTGAAAGTAACATACTTACAATTCGTGAAGATTTTTCAAGTTTGCGAAACTGTCGACAGAAATTTCAAGAGGATTGTAGGATAAATCTCTGAAAAGATATCATATGGAGTCGAGTAAGATTTAAATTATATCCCATTCTAAAGATTTTAATTGACCAATGGCACTAAAAAAAGAACATTCAAGTTACTAATTGTTATTCACAGATGACGATAGCTCAAGACAAAATACAAAAATAGATTTTTGTCACTGATATCTTCATTAAGTTTTAAAGATGATTGATATTCAATTAACAATTGAAATAAAGCGCCATACAAACGGGTTTCTCTTATTCAGAATTTCCATACATCAAACACACGCGTATGTGAAATTACTGGACAGATCTACAATAAATACATGTAGAAAGTTATCCCCATAGATAAACGGCACGCTTTCTTTGGCTGATTCATTTTTTACGGCGGCGATTCTTAATAGACAATCCAATCTGGCCCGCGAACAAGAGTCAGCATATACACTCTTAAAATACTCTGGTCAAATATGAACCAAATCGGTTCGAATTTGACCCTGCTTCGGGGTCGCAAGGGCACCAAACCGGTCCTGGTCATTTTGATCCGGAGATCCGGTTCAAATAAAAATGACCCTGAACCGGTTCATTCTGAGAAATGACCCGGATAGCCGGTTCAAATATCTTTGAACAGAATACTGGTTAAATTTTAATTTCTGATCAGATAAGCTGTTCAAAGTGTACCGCCCTCTAGTCATATTGAATTTTTTATTGTATACTCATTAATGAAGGATATGGTACTTGAACCTTTTATCCACTTGCTTCAAAACAGAAACATAAGTTCATAATTGATAGTACCAATAAGCCCAACACAAGAAATGACTTGAAAGGAAAGAGAGCGACACATTTTATGTGAATTTGAAACTCTGCAGATAACTTTATTAAGCATTTTAAACAAAACATAACTGCTTACATTATGATATAAACAAAATAATAAATGTGGAAAGCCATGATCATATAGCTCGATGCCGGGTATTTACAAGAAAATGCTATAACTTAAGAAATTATTATATTGGAAACCTCAACAAAGAGCTTCACAATATAAATAGCACTAGGAAAAATAGCACCAGTACAAATTAATACAGATAAAATAGATCACTGTTATCACAACAGTAAAAAGCAGTCTGTGAAATATATATCTTAACAGTAAAATAGGACTAGTACAAGAAAGCACCAGTAAAATAGCACCAACAAATAATACCGTAGCTACTCATTGATATGCATGATATCACAGGCGCGTAGCCAGGATTTTTTTAACAGGGGGAGGGGGAGGGGGGGGCCTAGACCATCAGCCCTTGGTGAATTTTGCCCTATTGTAACTGCGCTGGGTACGCACCACTATGGGTTGGCGTGTAACGTATATGTAGGAAATTTAAAAAAAACGCCCCCTAGGCTTGCAGGAACTGCCCCCCAAAATGGGAAAAAGTAACAATATTTTCTTCAATTTTAATCAGTTTCCCCTGATGAAGGTTCCTTTACCCTTTCCAATGACGAAATGATCGATTTAAGTCCCCTTGTTCTCGCATTTTTTCTTAGAAATAAAAAACAAAACTTAATAACAAAGAAAGTGATTTGTTCATCTTTCAGAAAAGTGTGCATGAAAGTCTGGGGGTATTTACCCCAAGGTTCTCCACCCCAAGGTTCTCCTGTAACTACGCTACGCACAGATGCGTACCCAGGATTTTTTTCTATCGGGGGGTAGGTCTGGACCATCGACCCATTTTCAGAGAGAAAATTAATTCCTGTTTTATAGTATATACCCCAACTTGTGTGCGGGGGATCATGAGACCGCTAAGATGCGTCTTGTGATTATAGATGTAAGAGGCAATCATGGCAATGATGTTAATATTTGGAACCTGGGGCATAAAAACAATGAAGAGTGACGTCACATACATCCACAGTCGTCAATGTTCATGGTTATAAACACAACTTTTTCGCACAAATACCTATTTGATATACTGAAAACAAATTACAAAATGTTCCATGTTTTTCTTTGTTCCTTT
Source organism: Chiridota heheva (assembly GCA_020152595.1). Lineage (NCBI taxonomy): Eukaryota > Metazoa > Echinodermata > Holothuroidea > Apodida > Chiridotidae > Chiridota > Chiridota heheva. The sequence continues at coordinate 450,201 of JAIGNY010000725.1, read as the reverse complement.
ATTTACGATCTGACGATTAAAACACTGTTCTAATACTCACTATGATAAAAGCATATTATCCAGTCTCTATATAGTTCATTACTGGTGTTAAGATTAGATCTCGATTTTGTTACTTAAGGAGGGGGGGGGGGTATTTCTTCTTTTAAAGGTATTTCCGTAGTGAGCGATTTTTTTTTTTTTTTTTATAAGGGAGGGGGCCTAGGCCCCAGGCCCCCCTCTGGCTACGCGCTTGTGATATCACCACCAAAACTAATAGGGTGCATCAAAAACTATAGGGCACATCTGCAGACCATGGGCTATTTGTGTACCAAATATGACATAAATGCAGTTTATCGTTCTTGAGATACCACTTTAACAAGCTCTTTTCAGCAAAATCATATTAAGCCCCGCCTACTACGCATACTGATGGATTTCAACGTTTTTATACCATGAACATGTAGGCACATGCTATTATCATATATGCAATACAGTACATTGCATGTCAAATCAATCCGAATGAGATCAGTACAAATCGCAAAATACTCGTTTATTTTGGGTTTTTTCCTAGGCAGATCAGCTCATCAAATAAAACGTTATCTTTTGTTCCGCTATAAATTAGGCTCGTGGCTTGTCAAAGGAAGGTGGATAAGGGAACCGCCGACATCTGACGTACATCTTTCTAATAGCGCACGCTCTCAACTTGTTTGTATTCAGGGATTGTTTTCACGGTTTTGTTTGTCACATGACGCTGGTTTCGCCACGCGATTAGCCCATGGCCTGAAACTATTGTGAAATGATGGCTCTTTCGAAAAATTTAATTAAGAACCCTTGATTTACGGTGAAATGAACTCGGCGTTGCAACAATAAAATGGAAAGTCCCGTAAAGGCGCAGTTGCAGTGGAGACACACTCAAATTAAAAGTTGCGCAATTAAAAGAAGATAAATATAAGGAATAACTCATTAAGATTAAAAGAGGGAAAATCGTCACAAGGAATTACTTGACATATCACCAGTAAATCTAATACATACCAGTAATGTAACAATGACACTGAATAAAATAGATAGTTTGTCACGAGGTACACATGATTTTATACGCCGCAGAAAGCAAATTTTACTTTTTTCGAAATATTATCAACATAGTTGTAGAATTTCGAAATTTGAATCAATCTCAATACCTAATATCTTGGCGGATTCGACAATTTTGATTCAATTGCCACCAGAATAATTTATAACATTAAAATCATATATTTTGACACAAGTAACCGTTTTCAGTATTAAAGTTATATCCTTTATATTTGTTTTCATCTCTTATGATTAATATTCATTCAATATTCATTGGTCCAGATCTGGTTAGCTATTTCGTATTATTTGTTTTACGGTGGCGAATTAACAACATTTTGGGGTTTCGTCCCCTGATCCCATATGCGACCTTCTTTTACATCAATCATTCTATAAAGAAAATGTTCTCGATAACTGAAACATCTATTGAACTTTTGCAAGATGATTTGTAACAAGCATCATTCGGGGACCTCAGCCCTGCAGCGGACCCCTTTGAAGATTGATACAATGTCTCCTTAAATTCGGTGAAAGTATTTTTTTTCTTCTTTTAAACAAGTCCTTCCAATTTCGTTCGCTTCATTTCTTCTTTGAAAAACATTTCCTTCAAATTTGAAAATGGGAAACAGAAATTTTCTTCCCGGTACCTTGTCTTGTGGAAATAGAAGAGTTGTCAGGACCTGGGCAAGGTCTGATGAGGTCGGGATAATTTATGAACCTTTTTAAGACAAACACATATGTCCAATGGTTTTAATAACAACTGAATAAAGGAAGCTTTTTGCGGCTCTTTCTCCCATTGCCTTCGTGCGGCGCCAGAAGGCAAAAGGGTAGTGTAACTTCGCCCCTAATTCAATCGGCTTTACAGGCCGACAGGGCTAAAAAATATTCAAATTTCAGCAACAAAAATTTAAGAAATTCAAGAGACTTTTTTATTTTTTCAGAAACTTGTCGAGTTGTAAAATTCTGTGAACTGGTGAAGTATCATTTGTAGTGCTGTTCAAGGGGAAAAGCTTGACTGGACAACACACATTCCTCTATCTCATTGCCTTTCCTTATTGCTGTACTTTCTATTTCTAAATATGATATTTTTCAAGCCCACGGATCCAGAATTGTTATTTTCTTAGAAAATTAAAAATATTTTCGCCTTGATATAATGTATGGTCTATAACAATAACCAAAATGCAAAGAACCTAAAATAACCACCGTTTATATCTTATCTGGATGCATATAAATCCAACCAATCTATACCAAAATTTAACAATTTAAGTTTTGATTTTACTCTTATAGTGAGAGCGGTTCCAGGAGGGGAGGACGTGGGAACAGGGCCGTAATTCTTATTTGGAAAGAAGGGGGAAGGGGGGGGGGGAACATAGCCTCTTATCCAAAAGTGGGAGGGGTGGGACAAGAGGAACATTTTCTTCAAAAAGAACTGTATTTTAAAAATTGTGCTGAAAAGTGGAAATAATATGTCCCCCTTTCACCTGGGAATTACGGCCGTGGGTGGGGGGAATTGTACTGCTATGCCAAGTTCCTATCAAAGTTCAAGGTTTACAACCTCTAATTTTTGGGAATACCCTTTGAGTTTCCTTCCTTCATATTTGGAAATTTTCTTCACTTTTCGGGAAATTTCTATAATATCCGGTACATTTCCCTTTTAACAGTTTAATTATCAGGATTTGGGCCAATTTCTTAAAAAGTTTTCTTCAAAAGTTAAGTTTATCTTGAAAAAAAATATCCAGCATACATACTACCCACGTATTTGTTCGTGCTTAGTGCATACATCGCACACCGTCAAATTTAGGACCAATTTCACCACTATTGGATTTTTAAGCCCCTCGTTTTAAAAATCCTAGATCCACCCTTGTTGTGTAAAAATCAAGAAGTATAATCTTAGTTTTATCAACCATGATAATGACACTTGCAGTCAATTCACAAAAAAAAAAAATAAAAATAAGAAAGTCACAATTATCATATGGTTGCAATACTTAAATCGTGTAGTGTTTCATGCTGAGTCAATTGATATTTTAGAAAAAATCTTCATTTTGGTGCCATTGTGGTCACTGTCCCATTCTCGCTCTTTCCATTGAACATCCCCGTGGTTTAATAACCTGAAAAAAACCTGTTAGTAATCAATTATGCGGATGTATAGTAATAACAAATTGCTTCAATTTAACTGATAAAAAGTGATTATATGTATCAAGATTATCAAATTCATTTGGTTACTTTGTAAAACATATCTAGTCTGCACGGGATCTGCGGAATTAAGTGGCATCAACTTCTCATGCTCCTAAAGTAAAAGCTCTGAATAGTAGAACAATAGATGCCTACGGATGGTTATTGAATTTGTGATGCAACAGACACTGTATTCCAAAAACTGAAAGGATATTTGATACAATTTCGGTTACTATGTTACTTATCAGGGCGCAACAATAGGATGGGTAAACCCCACGGGCTCCGAGCAACAAGCGAGATTTGAGGGGCCCGATCAATGACACTGCGATATGTTTGTTAGGGGGTCCCGAACGATAAATTTCCCACGGATCCCCAGACCTCTAGTTGCGCCGCTGGATCTTTACCTCTCTTCCAACTTATATGTAAGTTTAGTAGAAGTGATCAGGCTAATTGAAATAATGTTTATACGCGCTACCTGTGACCCTATGTTTATTTCTAGTAGGGCCTATAGATTATATTGAACCGTGAAATTTCACAAGGAATAAGTCTCTAAAATAGAAAATAGTGGATTTTTAAACTGTGCAATGACATTAAATAGTCATAAATTGAAAGAAAAAAAAGGTCAAAAGATCGGTCATCAGTCGCAGAACACCCATACGCGCATCTACATGCAAAGTTGTTTGCCACCTTGTTGATGGAGGTGCCGCATGAAATTTAAATGTAGTCCCTCTTCGCCACGGCATATAATCGAGAACCAATGGCTACACCAAGCGGCAGGACCATTATACATTTTTTCGTTAGATATTCATTTAATATTTCATTGCATATTGCCATTTTGGTGATCATTTTTTTTTGCATTAACAAATGTCCCTGTTGCTGCGTTCCTGGGTTTGGCTTTCCTATGCATCTGAGTATGAAACCATTGCGCGAGCTTGTAATAAACCATCAATCTCTACCAAATTTCGAACGTTCTTCGTAAAAGTTTGGAACAGAATAATGGCATTTCTGCATTTTCGGGCCAAATTCATGATGATACATAGGCGGCAGAACCGCCCCGATCACCTCGGAGCAAAAAAATTCCGACAATGGTCTGACCAAGGCAAAATTTTGTCCGACAATGGTCTGACCAAAGCAAAATTTTGTCCGACAATGGTCTGACCAAGGCTATACAATCTGACAATGTGATATTAGGCCTATTAGGTATTCAACTGTAATGTTGTAATGTATAGCTAACGATTTGTTGCGATGACGTCATTGAAGTGCTGCTTCTTAATGACGTCATCATCGCAACATTTCTTTGGTTTGCAGCAAATTGTCGGCATCTGCGCATTTGACAGAATCTTCAAGCGGGTGTCTTTTTATGCCGTCAATACTACGTCATTAGGTTAGGTAAGGTTTAGGTTAGGTTAGGTTTCAATTAGGGTATGATGTCATACGAAGGACACTTGGTTTAGGATTCTGTTGGCTACGGAATTTACACTGTCATGACTGTGTAATGGAGTAAAAAATTCATCGTTTGTACATCTCATCGGAAAAAATAACAAATACTGTCGCTTTTAAACGAAGATGGGAGTCTCCGGCTAATGTGAGTTGAGTAAAAAATGTAATTAAGATTCGCGAGTGGTCAAGAAAATAATTTTTAAATACGGTTCGAAAGTTGCGGTAGGAGGTGAACCTACCTTGTTATATAATATGTAATAAGTATATAGGCTGCCATAAGGCTAGGAACACCTGTGGTTAGTGATGGCTGGTCCGTCCGAGGGTGGTACAAAAATATGTACCCTGCCTTGTGTTAAAACAGGAAAATCTCAGTTTTAAGATCTTTGTGAAAACGAAACCATTTTACTCCTTTTTCGCCCACAATGCTTATTCATGATATTTGAAGCCCATCCATGTCTTCAAAAACTGTTTTACGGTGACTTTAGTTACTTTTATCGAAGTATTTACTGTGCTATTTTCCATTGCGTAAAAATCGTCTGAAGAACTTTCCAAAGTACGGTCAAAGCTTCTAAGCTGTCGGGGATATAACATTTTAGCAGGGTAATATGTCTTAGATTATTTGAGGGGAAAAATTAAGATAATACTTTTAGAGTACAATTATATAATCTAAACATTCCTTTTTTTTTTTTCTTTCTTTCTTTTTTCGCACACAACTTTTTATACTAAAACTATTTAACAAAATTATATGAACCAAAGAAATGTTGTCAGCGAAAAATCAACCTGCAGTTTAGTGGAACATCCTAAAACATATTTGCGGACGTTTGAACAGTTGATCACAAACGTGCGTTGACTAAGAAGGATGGCGACCAAAACATCGAATCGGAGATCTTTATCCTGTCATGGTGCTAAATTGGTAAAGATTTAGGACAAGTTTTTTGGGAAAGTGTATTATTTAGACTAAGTGGTATAGGAATATCCAAAGAGTAAGTTATTTTTTGGTCATCAATTTTTTACAGTGTGTGAATTAAAAACAAACATAGGAATTGTACCCAATTTATAACAACCCGCGTACGGTAATTCCAATGTCAATCCGTACTGAGGGGTATGTATGATAATCAGGTGTAGCCTACGCTATATTATCACTGCACTCCAACTTGCAAGCTGATGACCGCCATCTTCATCTTGTTGATTTCCTCCATAACACTATACGATTTTTTGAAATACTATAAGAACTTTTAAAATAATTTAAGAAGGAAATTGTTCATCATATACACCATGGACATCACACCAGGTCTTTATTTCCTGGGGCCTCATTAAATTTTAATGTACAATTTTAAATACAGTCTTTGCTTGGTTGAAATCGGCAAAAATGTATGAAACTATGATGTGTTAATTTAAAGAAATGAAGAAATACACTGCAATTGCGAGCCCATTGTTGGATAATAACTAGTGATATAACATCTCCTCCGTATGCCGTACATGCTACGAGTATTCGCAGAAATGTAATGGCTATAGCGTATACTACGGTCAGATGTTTATATGACTAGGTAATAACCGGCAATACCCAAATAATTTGAAGAATAATGGGCGAGGCGGAGCCAAGCCAATTATTTTTCAAAAATATTTGGGCGACCAGTTATTATTAACAATGGGCAAGCAAGAGTAGTTTATTTCTATTCTATCACCATAAAATTAAAATATTTTGCAATTATTTGGCAAAAACTGGCAAAAACTTTGATGAAATTAGACATTCACATACAGCGTATATATGGCAAGCTATCTAATTTGTTTATTCCTAAGCAGTTGTATCAACCAATCACAAAATACTTATGGTTTCTGTCTGTATGAGCTATGATGACATTTCTGACCGTACCAACGACCAAGAATGACAATGTTTTTCCAAGAAATAAGGATATCTGCTTGCTTCTGTCAGCGTTTATTCACTCACTTAACTAAATGTTTGAGATAATTTACAATAACACTTCGACTTGCAAATTCCAGGGCTAAGTTTTAGATGGCTGCAAAATACACAGATATATAATAAGGTAGATACCAACTTTTACGTCACTCCTATTGATCCTGCACTAATGTCTTGTGCCAGAAATGGAACCAGCAGGCTAATTTATTTACATAATCTAGGCTTTTTTCAGTCGTCGCACTTACAACAAACTTTTTCTACAGGCGACCAAAAGTTTGGCTAGTTATTGATCTGCGGCCTCACGAAGGTTATGCTTTTTTCCTATGCACGCCACTGGAGATGAAAGACAAACATTTTGGCAGAACGTCTTAACTTTACACAACTTCCCTAAAAATATTCTTCACTAAAGTATTACAAATCTTTTATCAGTAGGTTCACAACAAATTTATTGTTTATCTACAAACAAATCCCTTATGAAACTTACTTGAAAATGGTAGCATTTATCTATTTTCTGTGACTCTTCTGTTCGCGATGCGAACAACTATTTGGCCATTACTTTAAGAGTAGAACTAAATCTTGTCGATTATTTATGAGGTCAAAGTTCATGTTTACTTGTACGTTGTATCTATTTAAATGTGCATGATTTGTTAGGCAATCAGCTGTAGGACAACCATAGACGTAATATGACGTCAATATAAACAACACAAGCTTAACACGAGTTATAGAAACTTTAAAGGTCTGACTGGGAAAAACCTTTTCGTCAAAACAAACATAAAGTGTCTTCTAATTTTGTCTTTTGGAGCACCAAAACAACTCCAAAGAACTACGTATAAGAATTAAAGCAATAAAAGTACACATAGTAAGATAGCATTAGAAAGTATGAAGCAAATTTCGCTTATCAACCATGGCCTAAGTTTGGTAGCCTAACTTTCAACACACCTTCTACGTTATGTATAGAAAGTGTAATAATCCACTGTACACGCCACCAGTATGTCGAAACGTGTATTGTGGGATAGGACTAATAGCTAGGCCTAGGCTTACTTATACGAATGTGGTTATAATTTGAAATTAATATCTCTCATCAGTATAACGTCGTCACCATATACTATTGTTGTACAGAGGTCAAGCCAAAACGGTAAAATAGAGCTTGGCTTGGCACTAGGATTTTGATCAATGCTTGGGGGCAGTTTTGTCTCAGGGAAAAAATATATAAATTGGACAGAATATTTATTTTCAATTTTTTTCTGGGGTAAGAGGGGAATAGGAAAATCGATTTCGTTGGGGGGGGGGGGGGGGAGATGATAAAATCTCGTGGGGAATTTAAAATTGTTTGAAGAGTAACGTAAATTGCAAGCTTCAGTTACTAAGGCCTAACGTTATTGCTACTTAAGTTTACTTTTTTGTTGACACAAGGCAGACTAATTCTTTAAATAAATTTAGGCCTAACATCATCTTATTTTATCATGTAACTCCCTCCCATCCAGAATGGGATACAATTAAAAACTTACAATGACCTCCATGATCCTTATCACTCAGGATTGTGATTTCTATATTGTTGTATTTTAAATAAATATACATAGACCCAATTATCAAGATGACTGACAGGTGAAAAACGGCTTTAGGCATCGCATTGAAAGCCCAAAACCACCATCACAATACACAAAAATGCCTTAAGGTAGTAAAGAACTTTTTTTTAAGAGTTCATCATTTTAAATATTTTAAAGTAATCAATAAAATGAATTACTTCCAACCTAGCACTCTATACTACCAACGAACTTGATGGAGTTTAAGCTGATGTAAGTTGTAGGTAAACAATTATAGTAACTACTAAAACTACACTAATTGACTAACTTGGAAATTAAAGTTAACCAATGTATCATTTTCTTCTTTTCCTTGTGTTGCAGGATGAAGCAAGACATTGCCACAGAAGCCTTGCCTTGCAACAGCCTATTAAAGAAAGATGTGTGATTTTAAAGATGCAAGAAGGCAGAGTACCAGAATTCTGAAAAGTCTGATTGGTACGTGTATTGTACAATTATGAACATTTTTCTATAGTGGTCATAAAAGTGGCGTCATATGTGGCGGGGCAAATAGTTCTTATCGGAAAAGGGTTGTACGCAGAGGCGTATAGGAAGTAACGGGGATTATGATTTCACCTTCCCAGTTGGAAGGTAAAATTGGATATTAATAATATCAAATTGAAAAAAATGAAAGAAAATCATTAGGAAATTCGGGAAAATTACTGAAAATTTTGGTACAATTATTGAAAATTTGTGTAACCATTTAAAACATGTTGGCAACATTTCCTTAAAACTGACAGATTTTTCTTGAAATCAAAAAAACTTGCACGAAAATTGGAGAAAATTACTTTAAAATGAAAGAAATTTTCCGGAAAATTAAAGAAATTTCTCGAAAACTGAAACATTTATTCTAGGAACAAAGTTATAACCAGTTTCATTATACTTTCATTTTGTACTCTTTATTTCTTTAGCATGATGTACTGTATAGGATATTGTATACTGGTATACCCCGATACCTACATTTTGCATACAGATTTTCACAGGGGATTGGGGCGAGTTTCCCCAATGATCCCCCACTGAATACGCCACTGGTCATATGATATAAATCCAAAATGAGAGGAAGCACAAGATGGTGAAGGGCAAAGCGGTGATTTTGGAGCTCTCAAATGAGGATCGTATAAATACTGATCCCACCATTTTCATTTCACACTTTATTCTTTTCACGTTAGTTAAATGTCATTAATTTTTGTGACAGAATAAGTAACAAAGTTTGAATTGAGTGATCATATGAAAATCCAAGTTTCACAGAAACACCAAAACTTGACTTCCCATGGAAAATATACAGTAGGCCTACCTTGTGTTATCTCTAAAATAATGAAAGCAAGCGTTTTATCAAAAAGCTTAAAGGAGACAAAGTCTGACATAATACTGATTTCATATGATAGAATTAAAAATAACAAATATTCTTACTAAAGTTTCATAACTCTAACATCTAACACATATTTTGTAATTATTAAAAACTTTAAAGCTACTACTAATAGTACCATGGGAGCCGCCATTTTGATTTCGAAAAATGCAGATGTTGGAATGCTTTGTATTTCTTTATAATCTATCTCAAGTTTCCTAGCTCATGAAAAATTGTTTTCCTTTTGTAAGGGTCAAGAACATTTTTGTGTACACATGAAAATGTCAAAACATGCTATCAAAATTTTGTGTCACATAGGTTTGAAATAAAAACATAATATAAAGTTTTAAAGAAATACATTACATTCCTTAGTCTCTGTTGGAGAAATAACGCACCATTCACAAGCTTTCAATACAGAATTTAGCAAAATGGCAGCCTCCATGTGTTGAATTTATAGATAGATAACTTGGGATAGGAATGAGATTGTTATTTGCTGTTTGTGGTTCTTGGTTTAGATTTTAATCCTCTATCATATGAAATAGGGATTATATCAGACTCTATGTCTCCTTTAGATTCTAATTTCTGTGAAATAATTGTGATATATTCAAATGTTGAAGTAACAATCAGTTTTGAATAACTCTCTTTTGTAGACAATTTTTGTGGTGTCAATGGCCTTACATAAAGTATGGACAACCTCATTGTTTTAGAAGTACCAGATGTATATTCAAGAAGAATTGCCCAATCAGACTTGGAGAAAAAATAATGAAATCCCTCCAGATTACCATTCTTTAGAATGAAATTGAAACCTAACAGTACCCTGGAAATTGCTATACTTTGTAAATCATTGCATGAAGATAATGTTGACCAAAATAACGATACCCATGTAAAAGACTGAACATCTAGCAAATTTAAGATATGTGAAAGAGCATAGAATTTGAGAAGTATATTTTTTAAATTTTGTAAAAGGCCTATTTAATTTTAGAGGTAAGACTAAATAAAGTTTGAAGATTTGTTAATTTGTGCAGAATTTGTGATATAGTAAGGGAAACACATCTCAAAATCTTGATGTAAATTCTTTAAATTCTGATCTTCAAATTCAGCTACTTGTAAATTTCATAATGTCCTTTCTAGATACATTATGATTAGGGATATGACCCACGTTCCATAATATTATGTCTTGAGTCAAATGCAAAATTTTAATCTTTATTGACAGAGGAATAAAAAACAAAGTTTTTACAAAAGGTAATGGAAGATCCTTCCCCCATTGATGTCAAAGATTATTGTGCAACATCAGCCAAACATTAAAAATGCAATAAATTGGTCAATTTTTAACTAATTTTGTTGGAAGTGTTGGCTATTTTAATGGTTTACATCATATTTTGAACCAATAAGGCCATATTGTCTTTAGATGTCCATAGTCCTTTAATGAGATTATGTATTTGTAGAGAAATGTTTTATGTATGACAGTTTTTTTTCTTCATACTAATTGCATTCATCTAAAAACTGGCTGTGAGGGAATGGAATTAAAGCAAAAATATCATATAAATCTTGGTCATGTCATGGGAGATAAAGTGAATTTCTTATCATTTACCTGCACGGTGATGCATGCAATATATACAATGATTTTTTCTCTTGATGTAGATAATGTTACATGCATTTATCTTTTGACATGTAATTGTTGATGTTGACATTATAGTGAAAATACACAGAGACATTTGAGCAAATGTATGTGTTTGTAGTTTCTCTTTCTATGGAACAGAATACTTGTTAACTATTTTTGAATATCAAATATAAAATGTGACTAAAGTCTTTCTCTATGAGGCTCTGAATGTCCTTACACTGTACAAAAATAAGATATTCAGTTAATTGATTAAACTGAAAAAAACCAAGTGATATTACTCATAGTTTGTGTATAAACTTTTTAGACTTTAAGAGCATCAAATTATTATTTAACATTAACCATTGAAGTAGATTCTTATTAGACAATTACATTTATAAACTTGGAAGTGATTTTAATTTATTCACACTATATTGAATGTGAGTAAATGAGGATGAACCTTAATAGAAGCATATTAACCTCTGTTACAAGTTCAAAAGAGAGTTACCATGTTGGTTTTGATTTATCAACCAAATCAACTTTAAAGTGGTTCATCACCTTCTTTGTCATAAGCTTTATTTGGTTTTGGCGAAATGTGGGTAGTATGTTAGAAGCCCTGAAATGAAGGGAATGGGGATGAAAAACATTGCAGAAAGATTTTGCAGTAAGACTCTAAAATAGCAGAACAGTACGATAGAAGAAAAATGTCATGTTGGATATCCCATTATGACCAGCCAGTGAGTATGATGCAACTGTCTTGTACATTCAGAGAATTACTTTGATTGATAGCTTATAACAAACTTCATGAGTTATGTATTTTGGAGGATCATGATCTGCTCCAGAAATGTATTTGCTGAAAAATGTTGGTTCATATTTAATCTAAATGATGTAAATGTGTATCATCTTTGATTTAATAATTCAACATCTCCATAGACTGACTGGTAAGCTCAAGTGGCATGTGCGAAGGAGCCAGATATTGAAAGATATTGTGGAAGATATTGGTAGCTGTTTGAAATTGTCATGAAAATGATTAATTAAATGTGGAAGATACTGTTTGAAATTGTACACATTTGTCTTAATATTAATTCTACTTAATTTTTATGTATTCAATTGTAAGAAAATGTGACAATTAAATCACATTATGCGGTTTAATCTTCAATGTCATTGTCAACCATTGTCATCTCGAAAAGTCATGTTTTCACCTTCTCAATAATCAGCCTAAGTACACATTGGATTTGAAATTGACTTTGTTTCATATTACTTTCAGCTCTAATTGTCTAATGTAGTGGGCCCACTTCTTATCATTAGCTGATTATTCTGATTTTTTTCTTTATGCAGTAAATCAATAAAAAGCCATTCAAGAGTTGAATATCACAAAATCTTAGCACAAAATTAATTTTGTTTAGAATAATGCTTCTTTTTCCTCCTAGGAGACATACCGGTACTTCTGGGCAATTATATATCTAAAATTGCAGTTAAATCTTTCCTCATTAATTTAATGGGTTTTATTGTAATATGGAAACTAAATCAACTATTCTTCTCAATAATGTACCACTTTTTCCTCTTAAGAGATATACTGGTACTTCTGAGCAATTACAGGCTACATCTAAAATTGCAATTTGATTTTGTCCTCATTAGTTTAAAAATCCATAGGTTGTATTGTAATATGGAAGTTAAATGAACTATTCCTCTCACTTATGTATCGGTGATTTCATGTTTTCCTTGCATGCGCAATCATGCATGATTTCCTTACATGATCACTCCCAGGTTCATTTCTGGTGAGTCTGAGCATGTAGGCTTGATATGACATGTCCTTTATAACACATTGACAGTGATCCTAAGGAATAAGACACATCAACAAGAAGCTTTGTGCTTTGGTGAGCCAGGGGAATGAAATTAATAGGTTTTGTACAATTATACAAAGACCAGCCAATTTTCATGCACCCTACAGGAAATCTAACTAAATATGTAAGGCGTTTAGACAAAGGTATAGGCCTGTTGTAAATAACTGTAACTTAACCAGAATTAATAAAGGCTTTGGCTAGACCTACTAAACTTTACCAAAGCAGACATTAACAAAGCGGGTAATGGCTGTTGAAATTTTTCTGCGAGCATATAAGCTCGCATGCATGCGAGAGGAGAGACAAACACGAACATAAAAAGACATGTTTTTTCAAGAGAAAATGTATATGGCTTGTCATGTCGGGCGAAAACAGTGCTTGCTAGGAAACTGAAGCTTAAATGTAATGCTATTACTGCTTAGGCTCCCTAATAATATGGAATTTTAAATCGCGGACCATGGATATCATCTCACGAATAATTGAACGAATTGGTCAGGAAAGAAAACAAAACACACACACACAATAGCAAATGTCTGTAATGAAAAAGTAGGTCACTGAAACCGCAGTATAGCGTTAGGCCAATCTTAGTAATTGAAGTAGCAGAAGGCAAACTGGGCGACAATGATTAGCCGCGCGCAGTACTAACTCGAGAAACCTCTAGCTTTGATGGCGTTGATACAAGTAATATCCTTCAGTGTTATTAATACGTAATTTGAGATTTGCTTTTGTTTTGAATTGACACCTGTGATAGGGCCTAATAACAAGCAAATGCAAAGTGTCACAAAATACAAAAAGTGAATGCCGTCCACTGTCAGGAATCTCGAACTAGCCGCAGTACTGGCCATACGAATCATGCATAGGCTAGGTCTGTACGATGTTGTCTTGTCACTTGCCACCGCCGCCTCCCACTCACATTTAAGACCCCACTACAGCTTACGCTACCCCACTTACTAACATCTGTATATGGGAGACTGCTATGACTGATATGAATTTATTAGAGCGAACTTTAAAATCACCGGCATCCTATACCGTAGACGCATACGCGGTACCAGTACGGAATTACGCACCACAACACCCAGAAAATCAGCTGTTTAGGTAGACAAGCCCTGTAATAATTCGACTTGAAAATTCCGTGTTTCCTATTATTTGGTAATAAAAACATAATCAAGATACATTTATTCATGCTTGCTCACCGATTACTGCATTTTTAATCAAAAGTGAATCTTGAATTGAAAAAAGTAAGTCTACCCAAACTTGCAACTGAGTAGACTTCATTATATGAATATCCAATGGCGATTCTTGTATATGCGCACGGTGTACACACGTTATAATGAGAACCCACCTTGCCTCACTCTGACGTCAAAGCTTGGTATCTACCTTATTATTTATCTGTGGGAGAAATACAAGAATAGCGCCAACTCTATTGAAAGTTCTTGAATCATAACCTACTGAGGGCGTATCGTATCGTAGTTCAGTACACTAACGGTAGACCCCCGCAATATATGTACTGAAGAACTTAGCTTGCTTCGAACTTCGTGGCTGTCTTAGGATCCATTTTCTTTTATCCAATTTGCATATGCAATTAGCCCTTTCGTTGAGTACTGTAACCGGGCTGCTTGCATATGCAAATGAGCTTTGTCAGCCAACCAGAAAGCTAACGTTACAAAAAATAACTAGGCAGTAGAGTTGATATGATTTACTTTTATCCAGGGTGCATGTCGTGTACTAAGTTCCGAAGATCTTCGGCGTGGAGTTGAGTTCTTTTCGGCGTAGTAGCGTAGCACAAGCTTTTCTTCTCGTACTGGCATGATAAAAAGTATAAACCTTTAGGCAAGTACTACTAGGCCTACAGTTGTTGTATTTTTCTTAAAACACTTACACACAATCTTCAGTTATTTACCTGAAATACCAATAAATCTCACAGAATGTACTGTAAAACTGAATTACTCTGAAACAATCACATTTACAGACACTTAACTTTTGCTAAATTGCATGCAATGGCAGCCATTATGAAATGGGAAGAATGCACGTTGGGAGGGCGCAATGCTTAAATAATTTTTGTTTGGTTCTTTTTATATATATATATATATAGAGTTTAGTGTATTCCTGTATCAGCTTTATATAACTAATGTGAATATTCATTAGTTGCATTGAATAGGCAATCATATTCTTTTAAAATTAATAAGTTTTGTCACCGCGGAAAGTATTGTAGGATCAAAATACTAAACAAGACTTTTTGTTCTCATATTAGTATTAAACCCATTGCTTGACTGTCTTGGCGTATGAAAACAAAGGTCATGTATGAACCCTAGAATCTAAAGAGCATTTATGATACAAAACACAATGCACTATAAAAACAAAAAAAGTGCTGCAGTTTGATGCCAATTATCCAAAGAAAACATATCCTTTATAGCAGGTAATGCAATCTTTTTCCGTTGCCATTTCTTTTCCAGTAGACACCTAAAGAGATTTGTGGTACTCTGGGGCAACCTAGTCAGATAGCATCTGACAGTAGTATGCGCTATAGCCAGTATATGGTTGCTATACACAATCAGAAAAAGCTGTATACTATATAACCTTAAAACTGCTGCATTGGTTAATCATAGAAGCGTAGATGAATTTCGAATAGGTTACGTGCTAGAAAAACTGACGTTAGGCTCCGCGATGATCTCAGGTCAACTTTTGACAATGCCTTTTATAGGCATGGGACACTTTTACGTAATACTAAATAAATAAATATATATATATATATATATATATATATATATATATATATATATATATATATATATATATATATATATATATATATATATATATATATATATATATATATATATATATATATATATATATATATATCTATCTATATATATATATATATATATATATTTATATATATATATATATATATATATATATATATATATATATATATATATATATATATATATATATACATACACACATATATATATATATATATATATATATATATATATATATACATATATACATACACACATAAATATATATATATATATATATATATATATATATATATATATGTATATATATATATATATATATATATATATATATATATATATACATATATATATATATCTATATATTTATACATATACATATATACATATATATATATATATATATATATATATATATATATATATATATATATATATGTATATATATATACATATATATATACAAAATAAATAAATGAATATATACATATATACATACATATATATATATATATATATATATATATATATATATATATATATATATATATATATATATACATATATATATATATATATGTATAATATATATATATATATATATATATATATATATATATATATATATATATATATAAATATATATATATATATATATATATATATATATATATATATATATATATATATATATATATATATATATATATATATATATATATATATATATATATATATATATATATAGTGCATTCAACATAATTGAATAGTAAATCCACGTGTTGATCCATAAAAGTAAAAACAAAATACAGGAAGATGATGATGTCTATAGAATCAACTTTATTTTAAAATCACAAAATTTTCGGACACGCCTGTGTCCTTCTTCAGTGTGAATTACAATACTCATGATAACTTTGAACATAAACATACTCAAACAGTGTAGGAGCGCAAAAGTAAATGCGCGTGTGAATGCGTGTGTGCTGTGCGTGGTAGTAAGCGTACTATTTGGGACCGTCGTGTGGAGCGTGGAAAGAGATAATGAAAGAATGCGTTGAAAATCAATTGTTATGTCATGTAGTTTATTTGAATGCGGTGTAATTGCTCAGAAATGACATGTCTTTGTTAAGACCATGAGTCTTGGTCTTGTATTTTACGATGTGTTGTAATTCCGCGAGTCTTCTGTCTTTTGTATTCCTAAAATTTCCTTTCAATAAGCAGATTTTGATGTCATTTATGTTGTGTCCAGGAGTGTTGAAGTGTAAAGGTATAGAAAGTCCCTTGTCGTGTCTGACGGAATGTGTATGCTTGTTAAAGCGATACCTGAATTTACCTCCTGTTTCGCCTATGTAATGAGCCTCAGGGCATTTTTGGCAGTATAGAAGGTAAATGACGTTTGCCGAGTCGCAAGTAAAGTTTCCAGGTCTTAGTGTTTGGTTGTTGATCGTGATTTCGGTGTTGGTGTTGACGTGTTTACATACTCCACATCTAGCTTTACTACAGGGGGCATTGCAAGAACCAGCGTTTGCAGTGGAACCACAGGAGCTACGGACCAGTTTGCTACGAAGGTTAGGTGGTTCATTCAATTTTTTTTTTAATGGTAGGCCTATCAAATCTGCTTGATTTTGTAGATCAACTTCAAAACAATTGATTCGATAAAACAACCCCCATGCAAATCAGCTGTTAAGCTTAGCCTGTTTTAATTTTGATTTCATTTTCAATTTCACAAATACTTTTATACCTTTAAATATATCAGCATATTATTGTTTATAATTTCTGCATTATTTGTTAAACAACCTGTAAAATTTAGAAGGTTAATCTTTCCTTTGTTTCATATGGGATGATAGGTTGTAATGTTGTGTACAGTATTCAAACTCAATCCAATGGGTCATAGGCATACAATATGTGATTTAGAGACTGCCAATAGGTGTGTGTTTGCAAAGGCATTTTTATTTGGAATAAAGCTGACGGTATGTAGTTTCATTAACTATATACTGTACAATAACAACAAGTTTTCAAAGTTGTTGCCTGCACTGAAAGTAACAACAAACATTAAAAAAGAAGGTTGATGGCCACTGTTTTTAAAACAAGGATAAGTATTACTTGGCGTGAAATGAATTAGGGGTAACATGTAAAAGCCACAACATAGTGCATATGTTGTGGATGGGGTTTTTTTTAATGAATGTATTTAAGTTTAAATCATTTTGTATTTTGCAATCATGTCTGTTTTTTGCAAAAAATGGTAAGGTTTTAAAAATTGTTTGTCTGGAGTAACCCATCTTGTTTTAACAATGCGCATCGGTGGGTAGGCAACAATTTTTGTAAAGGATGGTCTAATCTCTGCAAGAAATATGTTATGAGATTTTCACATACATCTCGTATATTATTGAATATAATTACTGAATGGTAAAATTAAAATGCCTGTGTAGTGAACATGTGTGTCATGTATGTCTTTTACTTGCTTAATTATAAACAGTTTTGCATGTAGACTTTGAGTTTTGATAATATTCTTTAAAGATCATGTCAGGTACTGAAACTAGTATAAAAACAGATTAATTTTTACAGGCATGATAATTGTTACTGCAGATGTTCACCATGCTTATAGAAATTGTATTCTATCTTCATTTGGTAATTCTTTGTGAAGGCAAATTAACTTATTGAAGGTATATGTACTTTTAATTTGCTTACATGCATTATTATGGATTTCTAACAGATATTATTCAACACAAACAAACATAGGTTTTTGATATGGAGCTCTACATTCACACTTTACATATTACTAGCCTATACTAATTTTTCTATATTACAGTTGTATAACAGCCTAACAGGTAACTACAGTGTAAAGCAATACCTCATACTTGTGGTTAACTGTGATGAACAATATCTATTAGACAGCTAAAGATATTAATTAGACATCTAAAGAAAACATCCAGTAGACATCAGAAGTAGATAAAAGTGACAATTTTTTCAGATTTTAAAAGGTGTCTGAGGTAGATGCACATAAGAGTAGCAAATATTTATCAGTTTTAACAATATAATGTAAGGTATACATTTAAAGTAGATGTATATATATATATATATATATATATATATATATATATATATATATATATATATATATATATATATATATATATATATATATATATATATATATATATATATATAAATATATATATATATATAAATATATATATATATATAAATATATATATATATATATATATATATATATATATATATATATATATATATATATATATAAATACAAATATATATATATATATATATATATATATATATATATATATATATATATATATATATATATATATATATATATATATATATATATATATATATATATATATATATATATATAATGACAAATAGTTGTCAGGTTTGACCACCAAATTTTTAGTATGTTAGTATGTAAAAAGGAATACATTGGGCATAATTCAATTTGTATCTCTTTATCTCATTAGCAGCTTAAAAGCACATAGCTGTGTATAGGCAAAAATAATTAAAATATCTAAAATATAAACCATCATAGTAGCAAAACATTTCATCAAATTCGGTTAAACATTGGTTAAATCTCAGGCCTCAATTTGCATACTTGATTGCAAATTTGTGATAAAGAACTACTGTACTACAGGCCAGGACAACCTTGACATTTTATTAAGTAAATCCTTTGTTACTTAAATGTCTTTCATAATTCATTGAAGTGGTGCTTAAAATTATGACCTATGGAAAATTTAAGTATAATATTTTAGTGCTAAGAACTAAGAGACTAACTTACTAACGTATGGACATGCAGTGCAGTGATTATTAAGAGATGAAGCTTTTATTTGCGAAAGAAAGTGGGATAAATAATACTAGGTCGATTATATTTGCTCCCTGCTTTGATTGAAATGTGAACGGTTTTAATGGTTTTAAGATTTAGCAAACAGTCGTAGGATACGAGGTAAACAAATCATAAAGCAAAATAAAATTCCTAAAGAAAAAGAAAATGCCTTAGGCCTAGCTGCATTTACTTCGGGACCCATTATCCGACTATTTTACTCATACAGCCTAACGTTAGTACTAACGTTAGTAGCGTTAGGCATAGGCCTATGGCCTTGTTGCATAAGTTAATTTCTGGACAGATGTATCCAAATAGGCCTACAGCTAAGGTTAAAAACCTGCACTTAACCATTTAATCAATAATTATAGAAAAATAACAGACGTCAATAAGGTTTTATTGCGACTGATGACCGATTGGGAATGGTTTGCTTGAGTGGGTATTTAGCTCCAATTCTGTTCACGATTTCAAGTTTTTTACTAACTCTGGGCGTCTTTGATTTCGATTTTTTTTTGTGGTGGTGGTGGTGTTAGTTTGTGCTTTTTATGGGGTGACTAGCCCTTCTTAGCCCGTAATCTTGTTATCTTATGATTTATGTCAGAGCTGTAACACTAACGTCCGTACCAAAAAAAGATTTGAAAAATCACAATCACCAAATTGTATAAATCATTGGTCAGTACTATTTTGCGCACTAATTTCTGATTAGATTGAAGTGTTTCGTCGGAATTAATTCATTAATAAGCCAAAATAAAACATTTTACGTGTATTTCGTGATCAATCCAAGTAATTTTCGAGTAGAACTTATTACATACGCATTGTATCTTCCCACAATGCGCGTACTAGTCTCGAACAAATACACTTTAAATTGAGTTAAAACATAAAGGGCATTAAATGAAAGTTCTTATCCAGAAAAATAATGCAAATTAAAATCAACACGTATACAATTTTGGACTCGTATACCAATTTTTACGAAATCAATCATTCACTTAATTGTATATCGTGCTTTTTGAAGCTTGTACGAAAAAAAACACGCTGGAACAAGTATGGCGTCCATAAAGGCATCACGTTTTCTCCACACTGTAGGTATAGAAAGTTTCGTCTCTCGGCCTATACGTAGTATAGAGCGAATGACGTCACGCTCACTGGTAAACGTTTTCCACGTTATAATTTGCACAACGACTTCTGAATGTACAGCCAGAAAGCGTGACGTCATTCGCCCTATATTACGTGAAGGCCGAGAGACGAAACTCCTCTACCTACAGTGCTGCGAAATCAGTGATACTTTTTACACTCACCCACCCATGTTGGTTCCAAGTGAGGGCAGTAGAAAGTTAAGCATTTCAAAAATAAAACATACCAAAGAAATGTGTAAATGAAGTATTCTATGGAAATTGTTGATTTAATTTTGTTTTATTACCGATTTAATTTTATCGTTACTTTTAGTGCACTTTTAGTTCAATAAGCAAATAATTTTATAAATTATTAATATAACAACTTTGATTTTGACGTCATCCATCCATGGATCAAGTGCGAAAATAAAGACAAGCCATACACACACAGTGCAGTGCAGGTACTTTTTGCGATACCGGTACGGTACGATGCCAATACGTTTATTACTCATTGTTTTATGTCTGAATATGACAAATTGAAAGTTTAAAGCATTTTAAAGGAAATACTTCCTAACCTTATCGGAGCCGTTATGCATTACGCCTAGGCCCTATCCTAGTTGATAAAGGTCGGCCAACACCATAGGCCTATATAACGTTAGCGATGGGCCGGCGCTAGCCACCTGTGCACCTCTGTTCCGTGGTAATTGCTATCGACCTTTTTTAAATTTTACAAAGGCTAGCCAAATGCGTACGCAGTCAGGTATCTGTAGTCCTAGAGATTTACAATGTACTATTAACTAAGGTGGATCTAGGTCTAGTTATTGAAGCCTAGTTTAGGCTCGGGATTATCAGGTAGTATGAAAAAGGCTAAAGAAATTAAGTTACCAACTTAACCTATTCAATTTCAGACTTGGCCGTTAGGCCTACAAAAAGGCTACATTCTTGCTAGTTATGTAATCGGCCGTAATTTATTCCACTTTAACGATTTTCTGTATGCTGACTATGTAGGATTGCTGTTGTTTACTGGTCTTCGGCCTCGTGAACGCCACCAGTCCTGTCAAAATGTGTATTGTGGGATATGACTTATAGCTATATTCTTGCAAGACTACATGCAAGTTTGAACTTGACTAACACTAACAAGAATTTAGGCTATGACTTGCTTGAAATTAGCTACTCAAACCTAACCTAATTCGCCTGGTGATTTGTTGTGTATATTGCTTGAATTTAAACAAAACTTGGCAAAGATTTCATGGACACTGGAAATGAAATAACCCATATTTGGATATTTGTGAAGGGAATATCATTTATGCCAAAAATAAGGTAAAGGCAAATAACTCAGACAACACACTAGCTCTATGACACATGCAATCATTGTTACATTTAGGGTAATTTTGTCAGGAAAAGCTATTAACTCTGATTATCAGTTTATTTGGTTCAATCTTATGAATTGGTAGTTTGCCATGCCCATCTAAAAACTATGAAGTTTCTGGTGTTGAAGGGGAAAACATTAGATTATTGAATTCAATAATTCAATTGTGTGTAGGGTAAAGAAAGTATTATTTGTAAATAATACAGGAAACATACATCAATTGACTTAAACAACTGGTACAGGGCACATGAAATTCAGGTGTTTCAAACAGATCAACACATATCATTCTGCCATTAGCTTCTAAAAATCATTCCTATACATTTTCATGTACATTTATGATAGAGGAATTGAGTCTTCATTTTGGAGGTAACTAATTTACAAAAAAGAAAACTAACAAGCTTTGACATCATAATTTTAATTTACTGCAATGATTACCTGTATAAATTTAACTTTAAGAACAGAACAACTGGTAATCAACTCTACAAACATTCCTGAAAGTTTCCTTATGAGACATCTTCTGTGGATGACCATGCTGCCATAAGTCCTCCACTTATCACTACCAGCTAAACTTTGTGAAGTGATGATGATGTAGATATAGCTATACCACACTATTTCACAATATGAGTTTTTAAGAAAGAAACAGAAATCAACCAAATTTGAGGTTTTTCCTATGCAGCCTAACAACTATAGATCCCCATGGTTGTAAAGTGTGGCCTATAGTCAACAGAGTTAAGCCTAGTAAAAGACATGTTGAAGTGTTATTTTTCATGTCTGTTAACTGCAAATAAAAGCCTGGTCTGCAGGTTTTGATGTTGAATTTTCAGTCTTGGGGTTTGTGTCTTTTTTTGGTAGGCAGACAAATTTGTATGTATAAAAAGGGTACACCTAAAATTACCATTTCATTTCCTCATAACCTGATAACAGTACATTCCACTGCCCAGAAAAATCATTATACATGTGCCTGGTGTCAAAACAAAATTGGGGCAGGGTATTGTGTACTACAAAATGCTATAAAGGTATTCAGCTCACTAATATCTGGTACAAAATTAATTTACATTGCAAAATATTTTCTTACTCTGTAGTACACTTAATGATTTTGAACAATTATACAACATAAAAGTTGGAATGCTATTGCACTTTAATATACTTTGTTCATTGGATACCAAAACAACAACAAATAAGACCAAAACTATAGATTGCCTACCAATGATAAGAGAAATTCCTTGCAGCAAAATTTTCAAGTGGAGCTTATTTTCATCTTCCCAACTTGAAGCTTGAGAAACTTTTGCAAACAAATTGAAACCAACTTTAATAAGTAATGCACATAGAATTTAAGAAAATGCACCCATGGATTGGAAGTAATTAGGCTGCAATACAACATATAGGCCTATTCCAAAGAGTTGTACGATTATTTTTTAATTTAAACTTGATAAATTTAGGGCCTGCAATTGTTGGTAAATGATGTTAAACCGAAAAATGTGAATGAAACTGAAAACTTATAGTTTATTCAAATAGAAATAAAAGTAATAGGTGAGCAATTTGATTTATTGTTTCTCTACCAATCTAAACAAGTTGACATTAAACTTACTTTTACTTTGTTTTATACACACCTATCTGCCAGTTGGTTAGCCTGTTTAGACTTTGTTTGATGGGTGTTTTGTTGATATGTACATGCCAACTATAAAACTAATTAGACCTAGGCCTATATTGGTCTCATGCCCACCCAACCCTAACTAACAATTGTAATGCTGCATTTCACCACTTCAAGCATAGCCTTTTTACCAAGTCACATATTTAATAATATTTTCTTTTGCCTTTAAATAGCTGACGTTTTCTTTTCTTGTTAATGACTGCTGACGTTTGTTGATACACATTGGTCCTACTGTACAATGTATTCTAATGCAGTAAATGTTGTTAGTGTACACATTACAAATGTCCCATAGTAAATGCACGTAAACAGTGAGTATGTGACTAATAACTAACCCCACCCCAATCTACTATAACATGTATAAATGATCTGGAAACCATCTTTCTTGAATCTGTTGGGAAATAGAGATAATCCCTCAATAACAAAGCAGCAAAAGTAAACAACAAATTGCAAATAACTAAAAAGTAATATTATAAGCTAGAAATGAGTGTGTTGTTACAAATTCTAATTAACAAATTGATGAGGAATTTAAAGGCTTAAAGCTTTCTCAAGTCAATACCATGGTAATGTACATATAAAGGCCCTAACCTTATGCTACCAAGCTGCAAATGGTTTCACACAATGTAACGTTAGGCCTAAGTTAGTAACGCTACTGTAGCTTGGCTAGGCAACACAATGACCTATGATTACCCCGGCGACACTTTTTGAAAGCAATCAATTGCTACATACATGTATGAATAAAATAAGATTTGATAAGCAACTTCTTGTTCCTAAATAAAATTGAAATTATTGCCCATATTTGTCAGTTTACGTCAGTCAGTTAAGGTTAAACTAACGGCTCACGTTCGGCGTTAGCTAGCTCCAAACTTTCCAGCAACAAACAACTGGCACAATCAAGATTGACTGAAATTATTCAAGACATCTAATTGTTTTGATCATTTATCCCTTATCAGAAAAGTTGTTCGCGTAGTATTTTTCTTAAAATATACTTTTCAGTTAGATCTAACTTAGTAAGCGCGATACATGCTGTCTACAATCTAATGCTGCGATAAAGTGTTGTCATCCTGCATGTACTGTAAAAAGAAATCGTTGTTATTGTGTTCTTGTTAGAAATAAAATAAACGTTAATCTTGGTTAAAAAGACAAGTTATGATTAAAACGTAGTATAGGGCGAATGACGTCACGCTCTCTGGTACACTTGATGCATATGGCTACAGTACACAGTCATGTGTTATATAACTAGTATATACGTCACCGATTACACTGTAATTACTGTACTTACGGCCCATACAAATATATAGTTAACTTCTCCTGTTATTGCTGTTAATCCTTTAAGTAATTAAAACATGCCGGTAATCCTGAAGTCATTAAAAATGGATGCAAATGTAAGCCAGTATTGTACACTGCTTTCAGTTCAACCCTACGCTCTTGGAACATTCTGTAGTAGTATTTTTAACCAGAGTGCACAACACCGATACGCGTACTAATACATATAACGCCAGCAAACTGGACGCACGTGCCGCCGTGGCCGCCGCATTATATTTATAAGGCCACAAATGGCACTGAAATTATTATTATTTTTCAAAAATCAAAATTGACTAATTATGTATACCTATTGTGTTGATGGAACAGTATTTCCCGAGCAGTATTTCTGAATAATGTTTAATCTTGAAGGAATATGACAGTAAGATCTGAAGAGGACATTTTTGCAAGAAAATATTGGAGTATTTGGTGTATGTAATGTGTTAGAACTGCAATGCAGACATGTATCATGGAAGGTCCCAATAAGTTTTCTGTTGTTTTACGAAGAATCCTGGTTCCTGTTACGCGATTTTGGAAGAAAAATTGGGGCCAGCGTGTTTACCACGATCTCCTCACCCGTTCACGATTTCAGTGGCGTACAATACTGTTCCGTCAGTGCGATTGCATCGGGCCAAAATGCGTCCGTTCTTACAACTGGGAAAACATAAGTCGGAAATGAGTCCCAAATGCGTCTCCTGTCGGATTTGCGTCCCTAATAATACCCCTGATGTTTTAATGAAGCACAAGTTTGTAATCGTCGGGAATGATTCGGGAATGATTCGCGATTGCTTCTGATTTGCGTCCGCCCTTGTCCTATGGAATCAATGGAAGTTGACAATAGCCCATTCAACTCGAGAGGTACATGTAATCCCTGTCTTCATTGTTGAATGAAATTGCAATTGAGGTTTTGATATTGTTCAGGCTCAGTCAACATAATTTTTAAGGTACGTGTCGCAATTTACATTATATAGTTTATATCAAATTTGATCGTAACACATTTGTGATCATACGCTCGCACATATCGTAGTACTTTTGGTATATATACGTTTTGATTTTGCAGTGTATATTGATCCTTCATGCAGTCATGAAAAAAGGAAAGAAAACCAATTTCGAATTATCTGAATAAGTATTTTTCCTTCTTATCTATCAAAGCGGGACCATTCCAAGAATGGGAGAATCATGACCAAACAATTGTTTGCATTATTCATTTTGTTTTGCATCTTATTTGTTATGTTACGTGTTGCTTCGATTTTTCATGGATTGATTTTCATGATTTAATTTTACCTTACAGAGTTAACAAAATATTATATCACCAATTTTGTTTTGTTGTTGTTGTTGAGATTCTGTTCCATTAATCTCGGATATGTTCGTACATTGATGTATTAACACATCGAGCTGCATGCATAACACAGCAAACAAATGAAAACGATGATAGTTCCTTCAAGTTTTGCGTATTGGCCTATCGAACGGCCGACCCGCTTGTCACCAAAATATAAACTTATAATTCTCGCAGAGAATAGCAAGACCATTCATAGTTTCACTTTCAATCAACATCGTATTTAATTGGTTTGATTGTATGTTCAGGAACGGACTGGCTAGTTGATGAATCGGTCAATGACCAATGCTCCCACGCTAGTGTCATCCCCCCCCCCCCCTTCCCTTTCGCTTCAAATAATATCTAATATGCCTCACAAAGCTTGAAAAACTCGCCAGGCGGCCCACGTGGGAGGGGGAGGGGCTCCCAATTCAGTTTGTCATGGCGCCCCGTTGGAGCACCTCTACCGATGGAATTTTAACCCCCAGTCTGCCCTTGTCCTGCTCGTATTTGCGCGCTGAACTTGTACAGATCAAAGTGAAAAAAGGGAAACTCCAAAGAAAAGATAATCAACTTATTCTACCTTGCCGATTTTATTCCGAATATATAGTAGGCGTAATCCAAAACACTTCTTAAATCAAATGTTAATTCCATCAGTAATATTGAAAACAAATTAAAACACCCTATACACTTTAAAGATGTATGCTAAAAGATTAACTTTAGGGGAAGAATACAATGAAATAATGATAAGTCAGATCGGCAACTTTCTGAACTGCTGAATTCACTTGCATTCCTGTAAACTTTGTTCTCACGGTTAAAAACAGCTTTTTTCTATCTACCTGTCTACGCCGAAACAGGGGCAGGCTCATAACCAGGAATTTGAAAACGGTGCTTCGTTTTTCGTATAACAGGACAACAAACTTTGAAATTCCAAGTGCTTATTATTCTTTTAGATTTCAAAAGGGCACTTTTTCAATAAAAGGGGGTTGTTCGCTCTGAATAACGACTAAATGCCCCTCCCCCTCCAGCTACGAGCATGACGGGCCAACATACAAGAAATGTTGTGAAAAACAAAACCAATTTTTATAGGTTGGTGATTTATGGACCTTCCGCCCGGGGAGTGATCAATGGCGCATCTTTAAAGATATCATATTTCATCAACAATTTGACGCAAACATTCCAATTAGCGAAACTAGCAAAAGAGAGATGGGATTCAAAACAGGAGGGGACATGACACCTAGCATTTCATTGAGCGTGTTGATAGATAAATCACAACCAAGCTAATCACGGACAGTGTGGAAATAGTCAAGGGGCCCATTGATCCCAGGCGGGTAGGGAGGAAGGACGGGAGACCAACGACATGATCAACCAAATTCTGTTATGAATCCCCTCACCCGTTTACAAATTCAGTGGCGTTTGAGGCGAGGACGATACATTGGCCATTTCCGTTATTAATATTCTTTATTGGGGAAGTGGGGAGGGGGCAAGTATTTATGGCCCTCAATTTGAAGGTCTGCATAGAGAATTGATTTTGAAGGAACTTAAAATCCTTTCATATTTAGTTTTTCCAAAGTGTACATGAATAAGTCGGCACAAAGACAAATTTGGAACAATCTGGATGTAGCATAAGCACTAGTTGACAATGTAGTTTGATCTCGCCGGATCGACTTTCAAGTGCATCCATTTCTCATATCTCGATGTATACGGGCCTGGCTTTGTCCAACAAAATAATTTTTTTAACTTTTTGAATTGCAAATTTAATATTCAAAGAAAAGAGCCATCAGCAATTTTTATGCCGATTGAAATTTAATCAATTTTAGTTGCGGTAGGGAGGGGAAATTTTGCTTTTATGCAGCTATACCCAGGAGAGGTGGAAGGCACGGGCACTTTCTATATTTAATATTTTAAATGAGGATTTGAAACAGGAAAAAGGAGCCTTGGTTCCATTAAAGTGTTATAAATACCTGCAATTTGCAAGTTGTAATTTTGTTCTGGATTAATTCTGTCTTCTGCTCAATCGTGCGCGCAGGGGCATAACTAGACTTCGAACGCAGGGGGTGTTAGACAAATTTATCCTAAGAAAAATAAATCAAAACGATTTAGGATACTTTTTCTGTCTATATCTATCTATAAAGTATAAGGCTACAATTTGAATTGAAAAAAAAACAATCAACAGATCAAAGCCTTCCTTATGAGACGTAGACGGGCAATGAAACCCAGAGCACCTAAACCACGGTGCAACCAGGGCAACCCCATACCCTTCTCCTCACGGGGACAATGGAGGCAAGATTTGGGCCATCCATTTCACGAGAGCAACGGAGCAAGAAGTGCCCTTTTTTTTTTTATTTTAGGCGTTATTTTCGCCCTTGCTATAAAGTAACGGTTGTGATACTCAAAACTCTTTTTTTGCTTTAAAATGGCCACTGTTTTCGACATCAAAACTGTTATTTCTCGTCATTTGTGCTTCTTTATTTTCAGATGCATGCATACCTGAAGTGTTATCACCATGTTGCCCTCTTCTCGACTCGCTCCTTGCCTATTTTGCGTGTAGTCTTATCAGAATGAAACCCATGACTGGGAACAACATTGAACGACACGGGAAACTCCTTTAATGTGCATCTGTTATTAGTTTCCAGTACACATGATAATTTTCATTACAATTTTAATTGATAATGTGTGACAATAGGTCTAAAATTCAGGTAATTTTTTTTGTCTTCTGTAAAAATGTTGACGCTTCCGATTGCCACACAATTGCATGAAAGTATCCTATCCATTCATTATTTTGATTGCCACCTCCAGTTGCTTAGGACGCATTTGGCAAAAAAACATAAAAACAACAAGAACAACTAATAAATGAATTAGATATTTTGAATATATCCTATATGCCATTATAACTACTAATGCTATCTTCAATTAGTTTCGTCAATGGATGTGTGCACTTGTTTTAGATGCATAATTTTTTTTTTATTTTTTTTTATGCCCGCTTTCAAGATTTGCGCTACGCTGGCATAGCTGATGTTCGATAGAATTTGAAATACTTAGGTACATTCACTTTGGCGCACACGGCTGTGAGAAGGTGGAAACCGAGGTAG
The DNA here is from genome assembly GCA_020152595.1 of Chiridota heheva. NCBI lineage: Eukaryota > Metazoa > Echinodermata > Holothuroidea > Apodida > Chiridotidae > Chiridota > Chiridota heheva. Next base: position 420,832 of record JAIGNY010000725.1, on the reverse strand, counting down.
GTGAAAGTTTCTTCTTTTACGGGTTTTAGTTCATAGTTTTTTAATGAATTTTTATGTGTCCAAGTTTTTAAGATTATAAGTTATATACCAGAAGCTTTTTTAGTTATGTAGCTTAACTTTTGCAGGTCAAAATTAATGAGGTAAAAAAGTACAAATTTCTTGGAAAATGTTCGCAAAACAGGAGTGCGTCGCAAATATTTTGCGTTGCGACTATGATGAGTCAATGCAGCGGTTTCCACCGTTAAATGCATAGGATGATGCCTGACCGAGTATTCGCAGTCATGTAATGGCTATAGCGTATACTACAATCGGATGTTTATTTAAGGGTCTACATGCATTGAACGTAGTGTTGTGAGGCCAATTTTTAACTTCAAATCTCACCTGGTTATCGCGTATTCCTTAATTGCAACAGTCTGAATGGAAGACAGTGCGGATCCTCTTGAAATATGACCAAAAAAATCCCATAATAAAAGAATTATCCAGGCAGAGCAGTTGGAACTTTGACACAAATTTAGATAGGCCTGCATTACGTATGCATACAACAAAAAACTTATACATTTCACATAACGTTTATGTACGTACGTACGTGTTATGTACTTATCGTACCATTATGTACGTGCGTACAAACTTATGAAGGTAATACGCGCGCGTATTGTTTACAATTTTCCCTGCAGCTGATTGGTTGATTAGTTAAAAGGAAAATTCCCCGGCAGTTTATTGGTTAAAGTACTGTAGGAAAACTGCTGTTTTCCTATGTGAGATTAATTAACAAAATGTGTAGGCCTACTTTAATCAATTTAATTCCCATATACATGCATACAACTGATATCGATTCATACAGACGTATTTTTGTAAGTTTAAACCATTTTCCTTCAGTCTAGACTTGGTAGTTGATGGTCATTTGTTTTATGTAAGCTGTGTATCTTGTGATGAGTGAAATGAATGAACTCTCTCTTGCTCGTGACCTTTGAGATGACAGGGGATGTTATACATTATAGTTGCAAGGCTATGAGGGACAAGAAGGGACAAAAATGAGCAACAAATATGTGTGGGACAAGGGGAAACATTAGAAATGAGGGACAAGGACTATAATTAAAATGGGTAACAGTAAGAAGTGGTTAAACAATACCTAAGTATGAGGAATAAGTTAAGTTTTACCCTATATAAAGGGAAGGTATTTATGCACTGGGTCAGTTCAAGATTGTCAGTTCTCAGCTCAGTACTGGTCAATTATCATCAGTTGCTTGTCGCTTTATGTCATCTGTAGCTGTCTAGCAGTACACTTATATATCACTCCTGTACATAGTTGTGTATGGAGTAAAAATAGAAAAAGAAGCTCCTAAAGTTGACTTGTTCGGAGTTTTATTTACAAAGTTAAATCCTAAAACGAGCCCATTCGGCACAAACGGCACAATTGGAGGCAGCGGTGTGGGGTTTGACTTTGTGAATTTTATCGACGGATTCTTGCAGTGCACAACATGGATGAAGGAGAAGAAGAGACTATACAACTCGATGGGAAGATTTAGAGATTGGTGGATGAGTACTCATCAGCAACGCCAGCTCGCCATGAATCTCAACTGATTGACTTAGAAGATATTCAGATGAGAGCAACAACATCACATCCAGCTACACAACCAACATCATATCATCCAGTTATACCATCATCAGCATCAGATCCAGCTGCACCACCAACACTAAATTATCCAGCTATACCGCCAGCATCATCACATCCACCTGCATCACAAACAGCACATCATCCGACTATACAACCAACAGCATCACATCCAGCTACATCACCATGAGATAGGCAGCAAGAACAAGCCACAGAACTTACAGAGAGATTGGAGCCATATCTTGCAGAAAGCAGCCATCATCACAACCCGTTTTATGTCACCTCACATAATTTCAAACGCCGTCCAATGGAGTCATCTCAACACAGCAAGGCCTCACACATCACGTAGACTGGAATTCCGAAACAATCACATTTCTACCGATGCTGACGACAACGGATATCTATAAGCTATGCACCACCAGAAGCAAAGCACAGTTATCAAGGCTGAGAGTTATGATCAAATTCTAGTAAGATTTCCAGCATCATCTTACAACAGGGCAAATGATCTTTTATCATCAACAAGATATGAGTTACCATCACAACCAGAGTACCACTTTCATCCCCTTCAGGAGCATCTTACACCATCCAGAAGCCAACACCACAGAGTATATGCCTCGTCACTACAATTCTGACCCACCCAATTCATCAACCGTCAAAAATTGATTTTCCATTTAGAAATGACAGCCAGAGGTACTCTCCGACATACAACCAGCACCCTCCAGCATACCACCAGCAAGGTTCTCTGGTGAAGCCCGACAAATACGATAGAAGTTCATCATGGGAAGACTACCTGGCACAATATTAATTGACATCAGAGCTTAATGGCTGGAGTGACTACATGAAAGCTATTTGCCTCGCAGCCAAAATTCAAGAAGGAAGCCAAGCCGTGCTTGCAGACATCAAATCCGATTTCAGAAGAGATTACGGGGTGTTGGTGGACTGCTTAATACGAAGATTCTTCCCAATTTAACAACAAGAAATTTTTCGGATTCAACTAAAGAACCGTCAGCGGAAGAAGAATGAATCACTACCTGAATTAGGACAAGCACTGAGACGACTTACCAGACAGGTATACCCCACAATCCCGTATGATGTCTTGGAATTCCTTGCTAAAGATTTTTTTTTATGCTCTTGATGATCCAGAATTACGAGTTGGTATTTACCAAGCCAGACCACAAACATTGGACCAAGCCATAAAAGTTTCACTAGAAATTGAGGCCTTTCAGTTTGTAGAACGGCGGAGAAGTGCTTTTAGACGCACAACTGTGAGGGCAGTAGAGGTGAAAAGTGATGCTGAAATACCCTCCACATTATCAAGCGCAAGTGACGAAATGAAAGATGCCATAAAGACTCTGACACAGCAAGTAGAAGCTCTCTAGCACAAGGTGGACCAAAGACAGAACACTGATCGTAGAAAAAGGACCATTGATCTCAGTAAGATTCAGTGCTATAAATGTAGCTAGTGTAGTCACTACAAGAGCAACTGTCTGCAGAAAACTGATGAAATAGACAACAGAGGAGAAACTCGGGCAGCTACCATGTTTTCAAGTACTCAGTTGGAAAAAGGGACATTGTCAGGGTCGGGGGCCAGAACCTGGCAGGCGCAGAAGTAAATGGGCCCAAAGAAGTCTCAGTACGAGTAAACAACATGTCAGACATCAACAATGGATTATATGCGATCGTGCAAATCAACGGGAAGAAGATTAAAAAAGAAATAGATACTGGTGCCAATGTAACTCTACTGAAAACAACAATTTTTAACTTGATACCAGATTATGACAAACCAAAGCTTCATCTAGTGACATGTAAAATGACTTTAGCCAATGATGATGAGACCACCCTTGAAGGGTCGATTGATTACAAATAACGCTTGGCCATTCTACAGTTTAACATCAAGTATGGGTTGCAGATATCGAAGCAGATGGCATTATTGAATACGATTTCATCATGAAGTATAATTGTGTCATCCATGCAGGTGAAGGACGTCTCATCATGGACAATCAAGAAATCAGTCTAGGAGAAAGCCGGGAGGGACCTGTTATCAATGTGATGGTAGTGATAAAAGAGACTGCCATCCTTCCACCAGGCACTAAAATCATCACGCCAGGACAGCTTCAGGGTGAAGTCAAATCTCAAACCTATCAACTGGTGCAGCCTTTAGAAAGCTTCAGTCAAAAGAAAGGAATCTTGGTTGCAAATGCGGTGGTTTACAAAGAAACAGGGATGGTGTGATTGCATGGAGTATGGATGACATTTGGGACAGGTTGGGATGGAATGTGGGACAGTCTGGAATATGCATTATTAGCGGTGAGGGGATTTGTATTGTTTCCAATGTCTAGTTTGTCATACGTTAAGCAATATTGTTTCGCATAATTTTGCTTCAATGACATTGTACATTTTTCATGCTGCTTGACTTTGCTTGACACACATATTTTCTTAAATTGGAAGTTGTATTTACAATCCAGGATGTAGTTATGGGAATGTCTGGGGGATGGTACAGGTTGGAAATGGGTTGAATGGCATTCTTGTATTGATAGTGGCAAGTCAGGGCCTCTCCTTTCTTTGTTATTCAATTGATAGAACTAAAAGAGGTATTGGAGGTATAAAGACTGCTAGGCTTTACATGTTTTCTAAGTTATTTAGTGAGGTAACCTCGAGCTTTTTTTGTCTTATCATATCTTGAAAAACTTAAAGATATTTTGAAGCTTGTAGTGCAAATGAAAATGTAAGTGCATCTTTCAAAGCTCAAGTAATTTGAAATTATTTCCCCCTGCTACCCTATTTCTTTATATACTTCCCTCTATAAACCCATACTCTATAATAGCTTTGAATAGTTGAGCATACTGTCCTTTTGACAGTTCAAGGTACATGAACAGATGGTTGATATAAAGTTATGATAATTTTATACTATAATCTATCACAATAACTTTTCAAAATTATTTCTTATTACTAGAAAAATAAATTAAACAAAAATACATCAGCAAATGACATGCCTTTAACATGTTATCATACTGAATGAAGAAGTAGCCTTGGTCAAGTCACTTTGAGCATAGATGATAAGTCTTTGGAATTTGATAACATCTTGTAAGAATAAAATCAGCATGGTTTTTCACCAATCTATATTGTCTTGTATCATATATATATGAACATAAAAATTTATGAAAATATTACTTTAACATTCGTTTTCAATACTTCTCCTATTTTTAAATCTCAATACAATATTTAATGTCATTTTACTTTTCAGATTTTTTACGCAGATCAACCCAGGGCCAGAGAAACGTTCAAACAACAGACAGAAGAAAGAGAAAGAAGTATTGAAGCATTCGCCCCAACGTACGTGCCTTGGCCAATACCTTAACACACACTTCCACAGTGAGTGGATTGTATAGAGAGTCTAACTCTCTACAGGAATATTCCCATGAATTTTCATAATCCTTTATATGATTGATGACAATGAAAGAAACATTTATTTCCTTTCTTGTACAATCATATACATGGTTATGATAATTCACGGGAATATTTTTTTTTAGAACAGAGATATCCATTTAAAAAAGGATCAATGGCCATTTCACTGGTTTTTTTTTAAAGAAGCACTATACCGAAAAGTAAGGGTGCTCGTCTTTGCGAATTTCACAGATATATCATCCACAACAGAATTGATCAAGTTCGTGCTTCCATAGCCCACAGATGACGTGAGGGAAAAGGTCACTTGAATATTCATATTAACCAGAAAATTGCTATACTGTTGCGTGCTAGATAAGCATTTGAATTTTTGCGGAACCTAAAAATACGCCCTCACTTTTTGGTCTAGTACTCCTTTAATTATTTGCAAATTTGTCAATGGCCATACCTCTCTATTATCGTATATAATTTAAATGTATATCTGTCACAATTCTTTGAATGAAAGAGGCTTAATTTTCTCCTTTTGATTTTAACTCTTCATTTTCAGACTGAAAACTAGATAAATTAGTTTGAATTTGAAGAGTTTGAACTTGTATTTTAACATGAAAACCTCCAGACTGAAAATGCTAATTATCATGTCTCCAACAAAGTTGGTGAATGGTGTATATACCATATTTGTCTACCTGTACATCTGACATCCATCCACATAAGTTTGCCTTTCAAAGGGATTCCAGATTAATCTGCATTGAGCTTTCAGTCAGAAATTATGTAGATAATTTGATTTGTAACTTGACATGTGAAGTCAAGTTTGTTTCTAATGGGGTTAATCAAATGACAGTTAAGGAGTTTGAATGTTTTATTATCATGAGAAGTTATCAGCTAGACAGATTGAGAGAGCTGGTGTACAGTCAGCTGGTGGAGCAATTTACTGTTTCAGTTAATACCTCCACCAGTGAAGAAAGGGACTGCAAGTTGAGGTCGAGATGAGGTGGGAGACGTATTTAAGGGACTGCATGTTGAGGTCGAGATGAGGTGGGAGATGTATTTAAGGGACTGCAAGTTGAGGTCGAGATGAGGTGGGAGATGTATTTAAGGGACTGCAAGTTGAGGTCGAGATAAGGTGGGAGATGTATTTAGAGACTGCAAGTTGAGTTGAGATTAGGTGGGAGATGTATTTAAGGGACTGCAAGTTGAGGTCGAGATGAGGTGGGAGATGTATTTAAGGGACTGCAAGTTGAGGTCGAGATGAGGTGGGAGATGTATTTAAGGGACTGCAAGTTGAGGTCGAGATGAGGTGAGAGACGTATGTAAGGGACTGCAAGTTGAGGTCGAGATGAGGTGGGAAATGTATTTAGAGACTGCAAGTTGAGTTTGAGATGAGGTGGGAGATGTATTTAAGGGACTGCAAGTTGAGGTCGAGATGAGGTGGGAGATGTATTTAAGGGACTGCAAGTTGAGGTCGAGATGAGGTGAGAGACGTATTTAAGGGACTGCAAGTTGAGGTCGAGATGAGGTGGGAGATGTATATAAGGGACTGCAAGTTGAGGTCGAGATGAGGTGGGAGATGTATTTAAGGGACTGAGATGAGGTGGGAGATGTATTTAAGGGATTGCAAGTTGAGGTCGAGGTTAGGTGGGAGATGTATTTAAGGGACTGCAAGTTGAGGTCGAGATGAGGTGGGAGATGTATTTAAGGGACTGCAAGTTGAGGTCGAGATGAGGTGGGAGATGTACTTAAGGGACTGCAAGTTGAGGTCGAGGTAAGGTGGGAGATGTATTTAAGGGACTGCAAGTTGAGGTCGAGATGAGGTGGGAGATGTATTTAAGGGACTGCAAGTTGAGATCGAGATGAGGTGGGAGATGTATTTAAGGGACTGCAAGTTGAGGTCGAGATGAGGTGGGAGATGTATTTAAGGGACTGCAAGTTGAGGTCGAGATGAGGTGGGAGATGTATATAAGGGACTGCAAGTTGAGGTCGAGATGAGGTGGGAGATGTATTTAAGGGACTGCAAATTGAGGTCGAGATGAGGTGGGAGACGTATTTAAGTGACTGCAAGTTGAGGTCGAGATGAGGTGGGAGATGTACTTAAGGGACTGCAAGTTGAGGTCGAGGTAAGGTGGGAGATGTATTTAAGGGACTGCAAGTTGAGGTCGAGATGAGGTGGGAGATGTATTTAAGGGACTGCAAGTTGAGATCGAGATGAGGTGGGAGATGTATTTAAGGGACTGCAAGTTGAGGTCGAGATGAGGTGGGAGATGTATTTAAGGGACTGCAAGTTGAGGTCGAGATGAGGTGGGAGATATATATAAGGGACTGCAAGTTGTGGTCGAGATGAGGTGGGAGATGTATTTGGGGGACTGCAAGTTGAGGTCGAGATGAGGTGGGAGATGTATATAAGGGATTGCAAGTTGAGGTCGAGATGAGGTGGGAGACGTATTTAAGGGACTGCAAGTTGAGGTCGAGATAAGGTGGGAGATGTTTTTAAGGGACTGCAAGTTGAGGTCGAGATAAGGTGGGAGATGTATTTAAGGAACTGCAAGTCGAGGTGAGGTGGGAGATGTATTTAGAGACTGCATGTTGAGGTCGGGGTAAGGTGGGAGATGTATTTAAGGGACTGCAAGTCGAGGTGAGGTGGGAGATGTATTTAAGGGACTGCAAGTCGAGGTGAGGTGGGAGATGTATTTAAGGGACTGCAACTTGAGGTCGAGATAAGGTTGGAGATGTATTTTCAATTACAGTATATCCAATTAGAGTATATCCATAGATGCATTGGGTTGGAAGGTGAGTGGAAAACTGGTAGGTGAAGGGAGGACGTTTTTTAGAGGAGAGGGTGTATTTTTGAGCGGCGGGTGTGTTTTAGAGTGGAAGATGAGTTGTAGAGTGAGTGGATGGTGGAGTTTGAGAGTGGACGGTAGGTTTTAGAGTGGACGGTAGGGTTTTAGTGGGTTCTAATTTTTCATACAGTAAATGTTCATAGAGGATATATATTAACTTCTTTCTTTAAGCTCCACTTACACTTAGTCAATACAGTTTGATAGCTGAATAAAGAAATATTTGTAGACAATCTATGGGTGTGAAATTTACAGAGAAATACAGAAAAACAATCATTAGATTTTGGGTTCAGCTTGGGTAACTCACAGACATAAATACTCCCAGTTTCAGAGAAACTGCTGTTGTGGTGCTTCAAACTATATGTTACAATTGGATCTGTTTGGTTGAAAATATTTTCAGGAGTTTTCAGGGTAGCTTGGTTTTTAAAACATCTCATTATATTGTGATTTTTTCAAGTAGGGTACACAAGTATAATAAGATGTTCCCATACTACAATTCAATATTTGTGGAGCACAACCACAACACGTCATGGTTTTGCAACTTGTGTAGTTCATTGGTAGGTTTGAATGCCATCATTTATCACCTAGTGGCTTGATGTCACATTCCTTCAGATCATTGTTGGATAATGGTGAGTTGTGTTGGGTTGTGGGATGTAATGTTATATGTTTAATGTTGTGTGTTTAATGTAGTATGTTTTATGTAGTATTTTAATGTAGTATGTTTGTTTACATATATTAAGTGAAAAATAAAGCTTCTTGTCTATAACTATGGTGATGCTTTCAAGCTCCATTTTTGTATTTTTAATATAATATTTACTGTCCAGCATTTATAATAGACGTACGGTTAAATTAAAGATACATCCACCGTAAGAATTACGGTCTTTTCACTGTAAAAACTGCTGCCATGATTTGTACCGTTTTTTACGGTATGTTAAATCTACTTTCCAGCATTCATGTTATGTTAAATTTACGGTCCAGCATTTACGGTATTTTAAATCTACGGTCCAACATTTACGGTAATTTAAATCTACGGTCCAGCATTTACGGTTAAATTAAATTTTACGGTTAAGCATTTACAGTTGACTTAAATTTTACTGTTCAGCATTTACGGTCAAACTAAAATTTACGTTCACATTGGGAAATACAGTTACCGTAAAACTTACGTTTTTTTTCACGGGGAAAAACTGCTGCCATGACTTTAACCGTTTTGAAAAATATTTTAACTCTCCTATAAAGAACATGGTATTTCATTAAAAACTAGCGGGATATTACTTTCTGGAACGTGAACCTAAATTGAATTTCTCAAGCCCTAACTCTCTATAAAATACATGATACTATTATCAGTGATGTAGCCACCTTTTTGGATTAGTGGGGAGGGGGAGTCGCTGAGGAAAAATATCTGGACCTTTTATCATATTTGCTGGACTTTCTTACCTTATGTCATTTATTTTTGGTTGGGGTAAGACACTTTGGATGCCCCCCCCCCCCCCCTTCCCCTTAGTACACCCATGCCCTCCAACCTATGTAAGCCCAAGCTAAGTTAAAAAGCCAGGCTCTGAAGCCACCAGAGGCGCAACAATAAGGTGGTTAAACCCCACGGGATTCGAGCAAAAATCGAGATTTGAGTGGCCCCGAGCAATAACATTGCGATATGTTTGCTAGTGGGCCCGAACGCTAAAATCACCACGGGCCTCTAATTGTGCCACTGGATCTTTATCTCTCCTCCAACCTATAAGTAAGTTTAAAGTGATCAGGTTATTTGAAATTATTTCTATACGTGCTACTTGTGACCCTATGTTTATTTCTAGTATTGATCACATTGAACCGTGAAATTTCACAAGGAATAAGATGCAAGTCTCTAAAATAAGAAACGGTGGGTCTTAAAACTACAATGACATTAAACAGTCATAAATTAAAAAATCAAAAGATCGGTCATCAGTCGCAGAACACCCATATGCGCATCTACATGCATAATTGTTTGCCACCTTGTTGATGGTGAGGTGCCGCACGAAATTTAAAGGTAGTCCCTTCTCGCCACGGCATATAATCGAGAAGCAATGGCTACACCAAGCAGTAGAACAATTATACATTATTTCGTTAGATATTCATTTTATATTCTATTTTATATTGCCATTTCTGTGTTCAGGTAAGCTTTATTTTTTTTTTTTTTTTTTGGGGGCGGTCTTTTAAGTATGCTGGATTTTCTTATGCATCTGAGTATGAACCCATTGAGCGAGCTTGTAAATCTCTATCAAATGTTGAATGTTCTTTGTAAAAGCTTGGAACGGAATAATAGCATTTCTATGCCATGCCACTGGTCACTATGTACTCCGACACCAACCATTTGTCATAAATACAGGTCGTTAACAACCTGAACCTAGCAAAATCTTACTATTTTTTTCTCTTATAAAATACCCGAATGCTCAATTGGTACAGTTAACTTTCACTCTGAACAACAAAAGCTGAAATGATAATTCCTATTTCATGTAAAGATATCGTCCAGATAATATTTCATCCAAAGCATCCTTCACATTTGGTTTTTCATATAGATATATCGTCAAGATAATATTCCATCTAAAGCATCCTTCACGTTTGGCATCCTTTTGTGTGATAATACTACCATGCTTATCCCAATAAATAGAAGAAATGTTTCATAAATGCTCAAAAAAAGAAATGAAACAAGAAGCGTGCATTTGCTTGAAGATGCTAACTATGGAAACAAACATATATCTTATGATTGTATGGAGGGATCGATTCGCGTTTCCCCCAGACAAGCCCCTGAAGAGACAGAACTTGTAAATACTTTCGGCAACTTACATGACTTTATTTTATTATATAAAAGGCTTTACCAACTGAATTGTCAATAAAGCTGCTCGCAAAAGGTCAATGCATAGATTTTGAAGACAAAAACTTAGGCCGCCTGCTGCACGACATTTGATAACTACGTTTTTTAAACTTACAGCTGTATAATATGTACACCAAACCCACTACTAATCTCGCCAAGTTTATATCGTTTTCAAGTCAGTTGAAAGCAATATTTGGTAGTTACAGGACTTGGAAATAAGAGTTGTTTGGGGTAACTTTAATTGAAACCGTTAATGCAACACAATGCAATTTTTTTTTCTTCAGACAAGTGAGCAACATAAAACGATAATTCCCTTTTTCAGACAAGTGTGTGACATAAAGCGACAATCGTTTTAACAATACAATACAAAAGACGATACTTTTTTTCAGACAAAGTGTGCGACATAAAACGACAATCGTTTGAAATTTTACAGAAATTTATTACATCTGCAAGATGCTGCACAAGTTTCTAGTCCTATGTAATTGAAAATGAACAAGTTGGACCAAGTACACACCAGTTCCACGAAGTGTAATGGGATTTATTTGCTCTCGTTAACAAGGCAAATGTACTGTATATTGACATCATAATTTTGACCTTTTGTGTCCATAAAGCTTCAATTTTATTTTTGAAAAGCAATATCTATTTTGAATATAGCAATGTATTTTATTACAAAGAATAGCCTTCAAATAAAATCAATGCTTCATTCTGACTGTGTATTTTAGCCCACTACTACAAAATGTCAACTTTATTGGACATATGCTTTTCAAATCGACAGAAATCAAGGAAAGTATTCCTCGGTGATATTAAATCACCACAGGAAATAAACTTCTTACGCTTCTTGCAGTCCCATCTACCACTTACAAATCTTCAATGCTTGAGGGCTTTCGAAAAAGGTCTGACGAAAATTGAGTCAATCTGTTCGAGGAAAGATTTCTAGAAAAAGGAAGAAAATAAGAAAACAATTCTTTATTTATGTCTTTTGAAGGTAGCTTAAATCTATATAAAAAATATTCTTTGAGGTTTTAGTCTCTAATTAGGTACTAACTTCTTTTTGAAAACAATTGTTACAAATTGATAACTTAAAATATGGAATATATTACCTATTTCAGATATAAAAGTATTTCACAAAAATGTTCTTTAAATGTATTTCTTTTTCAATCATTGCATTATACCATATCTTATTATCTTTTCAAATTCGTCATTTATCGTGATAGAAAATTACCTTTATTTCAGGATCTCTCCAGCATTTGCCATGACCATATTATTTCGATACTCTTAATCACATGATATATATTTAAAGTGATGCATTAATTAATGGCCACTTGATAATGCATTTGAGTATATAGTCGGTAAAGGTATATTGACAACTTGAAGTTTGTATTTAATTGGTAAATGTATATTGACAACTTGCAAGTTTATGCTTGTTTTAGCAGCCTGTCAGCCTATCAACAGGCATCATGACAAGTTTTTATTTTAGGAGGAATTATTTGAAGTTTTTCAATATACTAATTTGTTTTCCGGGTTATGTCTGCGCAAAGACTCATTTTTTGTATATGTAGTAACTTTATGACTTAGTACTAGAAGGCATGTACAAGATCAACATGTAATTCTTTCTAAATTGTTCTTCCGGTTTTCTACATCAAAATTGTTTAATGTAGGATGGGAGAGGGGGTGCTACAAAAAAATAAGAATATTATTCAAAATAGGCTGCAATCCTTTAAATCATTGAATTAAAATTCTCCAAATCATATTCCTGAAGATTAATCATTATAATAAAAGCTATAAAATGGTCAATTTGCCCATTTTCGATGCCTAAAAACTGAAGCTTTAAAATAGTCAATTTTGTAAGACGTTTGCTTTATTAATTGTTTTCGAAGGATCTTTTAAAGAGTCCCGTTTAAGATGCCTTTGGGTAACTAGCTCGTTAATTAGAACGGAGACGTAAAAATGAATAGAACGATGGGCTGGTATATATTGACAGATACTCACAAAGTAGTTACGCCCACGTCATCAAAAGTACCTGGATCCAACTCTTGTATCTCATTCATAGCTATATCACTGCAATGAAACAAAATCGCAATCTACAACCCATAATTTTTAGATATGCTTGCTGATCTTTTTTTGTTTTTTTCTACATAAGAAAAATATTCTGGTGAAGCCCAAGCTACAGGTCAATAATCACATTACAGTATCACAGTATCCCAAAATATCAATTCTGAAATTCACAAAAAATATTATGGTAAAACACAAGTTGTAAACTTATGCTCACTGGTTTTTAACTCGCATTCCAAAACATCAAATCTGATCTTCGCTTTAACTGTCTTACCGAACTGCCATACCTCTTGACATATAATTTTGTCATCTGCCCTATCTTAATGAAGGTAAAAACTTCTAAAGTGATGTTTTTATTTTGAGCTGAATATCAACTTCGTTTCATTTTCGTCAATTGTGTTTTGCACTGTTTTCTTTAATATTTGCGAGTAATATGTACATACTGTGTTTATGGAGTCATTGATTGCTTGTTTCACATTTCTTATAACGATAAGGGAGATATCGTGATGAACGTCATTGCTATTTAACTTAAAGAAAAACGGATGGTATATTTTAGGTATGCTCTTAATTTTTGCATACTCTCTTCATCTTATGAATATATAACTGATAGTAATCCTTCATTAACAATAATGCGCTTGCGAGTGACGTACATCGTTAATACAAATCCACAACAACTTACATAGCTTCTATGGATTCCAAATGTCGAAATGTTGATCTTGAAATCTCTTTCAATTTGTTTGCATGAAGTTCTCTAAAGCAAGAGAATGTATTAAGAACAAAGAATATATCTGTTTCTCATTTTATGCTAATAGTCACTAAAACTGGTAATGTTGTATATATTGTATATATATATATATATATATATATATATATATATATATATATATATATATATATATATATTCATATATATATATATATATATATATATATATATATATATATATAAATATATATATACATACATATATATATGTATGTATATATATATATATATATATATATATATATATATATATATTCATATGTATATATATATATATATATATATATATATATATATATATATATATATATATATGTATATATATTTATATATATATATATATATATATATATATATATATATATATGTATATATATATATATATATATATATATATATATATATATATATATATATATGTGTATATATATATATATATATATATATATATATATATATATATATATATATATATATGTATATATATATATAAATATATATACATATATATATATATATATATATATATATATATATATATATATATATATATATATATATATATATATATATATATATATATATATATATATATATATATATATATATATATATATATATATATATATATATATATATATATATATATATATATATATATATATATATATATATATATATATATATATATATATATATATATATATACATATACATACAATATAATCACTGATACATATTTTGACATACTTTGAAAATTAGCAAATTATAAAATATTTGTATGACTCGGCAACATTATGTATAAAATGAATATAATTTAATCAATTACAACTTGAGCTTCAAAACACCGACAATAAATATTATTTAACAAATCTTGACTTTTTTTAAAGGCAAGGAATATAAATCTAAGTTATTTAAAATTAGCAAATTCTTTTTTTGCATCAAAATTGAAAATTTTATGTCAGGGAAACAAGCAGGTATCAAATTGTTTCTATAATCTTTATAACAGGGACAAACAAGAATACAATGCAATTCATTTACTACAATACCTAACCTAAATCACAAAGTACACAAATTCTTTACTCAAATAGTGTATTATTCCATCACCCACTTTCAATTTTAGAAATTTACAAGAACTTTGTGTATATTCACGAACTGAGATGCAACTTAAATAGTCTGCCATTTCTGAAGATAATATCTAATGCATCACTAGAACATTGACTTATAGCATTGCAATACAAAAGACATGTCATCTCTGAAAATCCACAATAGCAAATGACATCATATTAACAAGATGTATGTAGAAGCACGCGTAGCTTTGGTTTTTATCCATCCATGTTTTCTTTTTCAATATAAGTATTGATTGTTGTGTGCGTTCCACATTACTCCATTAGGCAATTTTGTGTCTTCCCCATGTTTTAATTATTTTCCATGATTGTCTTAAATCCTTAGCAATCTGTATTCATCTAATATACTATCTACAATAATCTAATTTTCTTTCTTAAGTCTTAGTTTAATATCTTAAGGTGCTGTTATCATTGGTCAAAGTTTCTTGAATGCAATGAGGAGGCCTCATGCTAAACTAATATTATTGAATTACATATGGTAACTCAATAGATATAGCTTCATCCTTCCTGCCATCGAAGAATAAACTAATACACTAATTTTAATGCCCAAGAATAAATCGCCTACTACTGAATTTTACTTCTTCTTTGGTCTGATATTGGATCTCTAGTTGTAGATCCACTATTTTTGTTTTTGTGGCAACCTGTCTTATAAGCAATGTAGAGCTATTATTACGCTCATTCCGAAACCCGGGAAAGATTTATTACGTATTGAAAACTGCAGACCGATCTCATTTCTAAAGGTAGACTACAAAATAGCTGCCAAGTGCATTGAAAATATAATTTAAAATGTTATCAAGTCTATAATTCATGTTGACCAGACCGGTTTTATTAGAGGAAGATACATAGGAGAGAATATTCGCGCCATTTTGGACCTCGTTGAATTTTGCCGTGATAATTCCCTCTCATCCTTTATTCTATTCCTAGACTGTGAAAAAGTCTTTGATTCTGTATGTTGATACTTTATTGATAAAGCTCTTGCTGCGTTTCATTTTGAAGTAGATTTACGACCGTGGTTTAAAGTAATACTGTTATAGTACAGCTTCTGTATTAAATAATGGTATTTTTACAGGTGTTTTTACATCCGCAAAGAAGGGGTGCCGGCAAAGTCCTTATCTTTTCATTATATGTGTAGAATTTTAGCGATACAAATGAGAGAGAGAGAAAGTAATGATTTCAAGGGTATCTGTACAAATAACTTTCAATTCAAATTAACTCAATATATCGATGATACAATATTTTTTTTGAACAAAGACATCAATTCTTTAAATGCAGTTTGCAGTATATAAAATGACTTTAATTTTTCTTCCGGTTTAAAAACGTTTTCCTTTAGGCCAGTGCACGACAATGTCACTGACGAGTTAATTCAGAGTGGTCTTGAAATAAGTTATGGTCCTAATAAGGCTCTGGGTATCAATGTTACTTGCCAGAAAGCTGACTTTTATAGCCCTAGCTGTCTGCCTAAATTGTCACGCTTGAGAACGTATCTTAATGTTTGGGCTTCTTGTGATTTAACCCCAATTGGTAAAAACCCATCATTAAATGTTTTGGCATCTCACAATTGGTATTTTCCTTAAGTGTACTCCCAAATCCACCAGAAGTTTGTATCAAAGATGTCAACAGTGTTTTATATAAGTTCATCTGGTCCAATAGACCAGACAAAATAACACGTGATACTTTATCTCTGCCGTATTGCCACGGTGGTTTAAATATGATTAATCTTAATTATTTAAAACATGCGCTGACAATATTTTGGAAAAATGGTACTCGTCTGGTCCCCCGAAGTCTTGAAAAATACTGATCTATATTGCTCTTAAAGCTTTGGTGGTGATCTCATCTTATGTTGTAACTTTTATGAGAAAGATGTTAATTGTATCAAGAATGAGTTTATTAAAGATACATCTGTATCGCCTGGAGTCACTTAAATTTTCGTAATTGTAATGATGCATCGTACAATGGAATCTATGGAATAATTACAATATCTGTATTAATAATCATATTATTTTCATTAAAAGATGTACAACAGTGGTTTTATTTGTATACATGATATTTCTCTCCTGACGGTTCTTTCTTCATTTTCCAGCAGATTCAAAGCAAAATTCAACATCCCAAATAAGTATTTTACTATATATATTATGGCTAAGTTAAAGATATTTCTCTTGCTTGGAAACAAACAGCGAACCATTTCGGTAGATCCGTTATTCATCAGGATGTTATTTTGAATAAGTTACTTAGTACATGCAGGATGACTAAGCAAGTCTATAAGAATTTCGTTAGCTCAAAAATAATTTCCAATGATGTCTTAGCAAAATGAAATGAAATTCACTTTTGGACAACAATTTGCCAGATAAATTTGGACACAAGTTTGTAATATTCATTTCAACACTGTTCGAGACACTTATGTCATTCACCTACAATATAGATATCTTCACCACATTTTAGGCATAAATCGTTTCTTGTATAAAATCATCGAGTGTGAATACCCTTTGTGTTCTTTTCGTAATTTTTGTATTGAGAGTTACGAGCATCTGTTCTTGTCCTGTCTTCGGACTAAGCATTTGGGGAATCTGTAACAGCTGAGTATTTCCCTACCAATACAGTACTTTCTTTTCAAGCAGTTTTGTTGGCCTAAGCAAAAGTAGTTACGCGGTGGTCAACTGAATATGTCTCTATGCTAAAAACAGTATTTACCAAGTATCACTGCATAGAGAAATCTAGGAATAATATGTTGTTTATCCTTGATGTAGAAAACTATACTGAGAATACTTCAGTTTGCTTATTTTATTTTATTGTAAGGTGAAAAAATGCCCCTTTTTCGTTTCTTTTTACAAATTAAACGTCTGCATAATTAAATAATGTTTTATAATGTTTATACAAATATTATGAATGCATTGTCATAATTAATGTTATTTTTTCACATCTTATGTTTTGTAAAATACTATGAATGCATAAAAATGTTGTGCAATCTCAAATTCTGAGCACTATTTTAAAAAAATGTCTTATATTATTTCATTATGCAATTTTGTTGTATAGAAACTTTGAAATCGATTCAAACGAAAGTCTTCAATCATAATTAAGCTATATTCATTGTACTATTTTCTGCAGGCGAATAATACGATTTCACTTGTTTTGCTCTTTGAAATATTAGTGAAACGTGCCGTTCTGCTTAAATTAATTAGGAAATTTTGTTTGACCAAAATATTGTAATCATTTCAAATGAAAACCTTGAATCATTTTTAGTCTTCAGTCATTGTATTGCATAATACAATCGTTTTAAGCCTATCAATGTAGACGACCTCTCTGATTACTATCTCCTTTTGTAATCAGTAATTCTGTCAAGTAGCCGAAACAATGAGATACCGTGTACACTAACGCACTAAAGATAACCTGATGACTATTACAAAACTCGTTGAAAATAACAGCAATTACAGTGTTTCACAATGCAGTAACTGACGCAGTAATGGCTGCCACATATAATACTCATTTCCTTGAATTTATTTAATAAAGAACAGATAATCTTATAACAGCTTATATTAATAGTGGCAATGCCATTTTCCTTAATTGATGAAAATTTAACTATTGAAAATAAAATCAATATTTGTAACATTTTCATTGAATATTTTGTTAGGATCTTGTCTCGCTGCTAACACGTCTATATCCGCGAACTTAAATGTTCAGGATACCATGCCCAATCCTTTGATTAACTTAATAATTTTTATCTTGCTTAAGGCTGTAGAAAATTGTTTTGAAAATCGTACATGTACCCAATCTTTCGTTAGTCGGAGGTGTTGTTCCTGTTTATTTAAGTAAGCACAAGTATGTTGGAAGTATGTATGGTGTAGCCACCAGACAAAACAAATGCAACTCACAAAATAAACAGCGTCTGGAGGGGTTGGAATACACGACTTTCAATTCTCTGCAACAAATTGTTGTCAATTCGTCTGGAAAGATGAAAAGATATATTGCATAAAATGTGAAAATATATTGAGTATTTCTTGAGTACCATTAATATTAAATGAAATTTAAACGTTTTGAATGTATTTGAGTATAAAATTTGATTTTGTTTGAAAAAGGTCATGAAAACAAGAGTGTCTCAGATCCATTAACATCTTCTGCAGATTTCATTTACCCACCTACCCACCAGTGAGAATTTAACAAATATTCTTTTATCTGAGTATATTTGTACCATTGTAAAAATCGTCAAAATTTATCCCATCCCATCCAGCTCCTCCTCATACACCCACTTACCGTACTTCTTGTCTATCCCCATGCCCTACATATACTAACTAACCGAATTACCAAATTACCATCAGAGATCGATCTACCAACTCCAGACCACCAAGTTAACTACTCCCTCCCCTGTAGCACTAAGTTTGGGATAAAGTTTGTCATATATATGACAAAAAATTGCGCCATGGTGGGCTGGTATGCGTATGTTGGGCCAATGTTGGAGCAATTTGATCTAGCCAACGATAACAATATGGCAATTGAATCAGCATTAACCCAATATCAGACTTAGTTGGTTGAAAGTTTTGAATTTATGTTGAGTTCACAGCACCTCTCTAAGCATTTACTCGTCAAAAACTTTGCCCGAACGGTAGCCCAACGTAAATCCCAACATTTTGTTAATAGTGGTAAAACGTCATTATGCACGAGAGATGTGACATACCGAATCCATGTACTATCATTTCATATTTATACTGTTCTTATACATATTAACGTTTATCGGTTCATGAATGAACATTACCCCCACTCAATTTTCCTTGCATACATTCATATTATAGCAAATTACCTACCTTTTCATTAACCCATCCTCTATTCTTTCACCCGCCTTCTAACCATTTAACCATTTTTTCTTCATATGATTTCATAATACTTTACCTAATGGTGCCATTAACCGTTGATAAGCAAGTGATAAACTTTAACAAAAATCTGAAAGTCTTAAAAGTCTAATCCAAATTGTGTTTTCTTATTTGTAACATTAATATTACATGTTCCTACTTTGGAAAAAGTCAAACCCAGAGTCAAATTTTCAAACAATAGAGCCTGTATACCTTTTTATTGCTTAAATTAGTTCGAACTTAGAGGCAAAGGTATACTTACAACCACTTCAAATTATTCAGTCCCTCGAAAGTTCCTACTTGAATATATCTCAGCAGATTGTGGTTTAAGAAGCTGTAGGCATGAATGATTTAAAATGAAGCTATTTATATGTACATATATACACAACTGATAAACTGATATGAGACAATTGACAAACAAAATGTAAAAAATGATTACGAATATAAATAAACCTTACTATTACGTGAAAGAGGTGCATTATGTCCACAGCGTCAGCTGTCATATAATACATCGTAAGTATTACACAACTAAAATGAAGGGGTAGAAGTTAAAGTTGAACTGTTTTCGGGTAATGAATGGTATCAATTATATGATATAAATGTTGTAAATATGCTACAACATATGTAGACACTAATGTACAATAACCCTCACTTGGAAACACGAAAACATCGGTTGCATAATGTACTTCCAAATATTGAGCCATTTGATTATATTTTCTTAATGTTTTAAACCAATTTTATCCGCACGTGATTACTTCGGTACTTCCACCAATAAACGGCTGAAATAATTTTCCCTTTGTTACTTAACCAACCAGCTGTAGTAACTGGAGGAAAATTTCAAGAAACAATGCTCACGAGTATTACCTTCATGTATAAGACACCTAAGAGTATCATTTAATAGTATTTGTCCACATACTTTGTCCCATACAGTGCGTGAATTAAGCAGATGGCCAATAATTCCAAGTATTTGATTGGTTGATATACTTCCCCTAGTTTACAATTGGTCCATTATAAGCACGTGAATTTCGGTGATGTCATATCATTTAAATTAGTTTTTCGGAATTTGTCGATTCAGATTTGGAATGGTCAATGTCAGTGGATAACATATCAGCTTAGCGGAAATTAGGAGTAGCTTATTCAATATCTTGATCTATTTAGAAGATTCAAATTTAAAGTTAAAGGAACTTCTCCATTTTTTATTTTACCAATCGGGAAATATATCAAAGGGTTTAAGCCAAAAATATAATTTAGATACTTTACGACAACAATTCGGATGAATGTAAGGCTGTGATGTCACTTGTAGTCTGAGTCATTTACAGTCTTGGCCACTAGTTTTCAAGCACTAATACTAAATGATCTTTTTAGGAAATTAGATGTTGGAATATTTTCCCAACATTTTAGCTCTACCACAAAACTTACCCTTAAAGATAAATGTATCAATCTTCATATTATTTTAGAATCATTGAAAAGTTTGTGGTGCTGATTTTTGTTTGGTTACATGTTTAGCAAGTATGAAAATGATTTAAGTAGTTCGAAATACATAATTATCTTATTACTGTTTTCTATAAGGCGTTTACAAGATTGATCTAAATAATAAAAAATGCAACATGCCGCACAACATTTAGTTTTTGCGTTATTATTTCTCAAAACTTGTTACGACTACATGAAATCAAGGCCTTCAGTCTACAATTATGCAAAGTGTTGGTAGTTTTCGTGCACTAAAGCATACACCATATTGTCGTTTATAGATGTTTTTGTCAAACATTTAGAAAATCAAAACATGTGTAACTAAAATGGTGATTGATGAAACTGAACATAGGTTGTCATCTCGTTTTTCTTTAGCTTTACCATTTACAGTCCAGCATCCCTCACAACACAGTTATGTCATTATTTTCAGTAGAGTTTTCAACATGCTTCCAATTCTCAATCATTTATCTTATGTGGGCATGTTTAAGCAAGTTAATGAATAAATATACAACAGGGATACTCAAAGATGGAACAAATTATTATGTAATAGTAACATCATGCTATTCATAATTACAACAAACACATGAAAACATGGGATGTTACCTAGCATGGCATATTAGCTCACATATTATATTATAATCCGTTCACATCATAACATGTTTGCAATCTTAAGCATCATGTTCATTCACTCGTTGTCTTAACCTGACAACCCACTTACTTTTTTGCCACATAATGAGCTGGTTTGCTGGCGACGTATCTTTTTATATTTAACTATATGCCGTCAATCATACACATATTATGGAGGTTGGGACCTAGATTGTTAAACAAAGTCATAAAACATATACAAGCACATTTCAGGGAATCAGTGACAGTAATAGATTAAGCATGATCATTGCAGTTCGAATTTCGCTGTGTTGTGAATTTGCTGAAATTCTCCATGAAACAAAAAGGAAATATTTTAGAAACCATTTCTGTTCTTTTAAAGTTCATATTGCTTATTAAGATAATAACATCTGCTGGTATAAAGGTCGTTTCTAGTCCAAATACAATGTGGAAGAAGGCTGGTTGAAGTAATACATAATCTAATTACTAACCATCAATCAAAAAAACTTTAAAAGCAAAAGCAAGAGGATCATCACTCATTTTACAATCCGATTTCTGAATATTCCCAAACCCAATCAACAGTGCTTTAAGTCCCATCCCTTCATCCAAACCCCTAAACGACAACCATAGGATTAAATATTGAAGAGGTAAAATGGCGAAAGCTTGTACGACAAAAACTAACTTACAGCCAAGTCAAATTATACAGATTTTTAAATGTTCCTGGCAGCAGTTGCGTTATTTCATTTTCTGAAAGATATCTGCGGAAAATTAAAACGGTACACTAAAATGAAAAATATTTAAGTGTGTTAGTTGTTACCAAATGGAGGTAAAATGAAATCGTGAATAACGTCAATTAATTCTTACACAACTTTTTTTCCAGAGTTGGGGAAGGGAAGGTCACATTTCCCCTGCTCCCATGTCCCATACAATTATGATAGTTTAGACACAGCTGACTGAAGATAGGATACGTGTTTTCAATTCACGAATATAGTTTATTTGATAGATATTTGTAAACATATTAAAAAGTAGTCAAAACTATAGTTTAAAAGTTCTATAGTTAAAAATGTCCGTGGCGTGAGACCAGTTTCAGTAAAACTAGGAACTCGATTTCTAGTAATATAATTAAAAGTAAAAAACGCTCTTTTCGATGTGTCTGCCTCAATTAAATACCGACCGTAACTTTCTTCACTTGTCTTTTCAATGAAAACATTCTACAGAATGGTAAATACTTCAGAATTGTCTTCTTCCACGTAAAGAAAAGTTTTCTTGTACCATCTCATTTATTTCCATGCTCATTTAAAGTTACAAATGCATGTATAAAAGAATAATAATAATAATAAAACATTTTTTTGCAAGAGTGACACTAAGAGTACAACGTAAAAAATGTATAGGGAGTCAAGTAAAAACACAAACAAAATTATTTCACCTTAATAGAAGTAAATGTAGTGTAGGAAATAATATATCTATGAGGACATGATAAGTAGTAACAATAACTGATGAAAGAATCATTGGACAATGCTTAAAGGCAGACATGAAATCAGTAAAAGGTATTGGCTTTTCAATACCAATATGTTTTTCAAGTTGTAAGAAGAATCTGAATTCACGGAGAAAATTATCTACAGAGGGATACTCAGAACTAGTCCTTAACTTGAAAGTGTAATGTTTAACATGAAATATCAAAAAGTTATATGGATGCTTCTGCAATAACTTGTATCCAAACACCTTTCCTGGTTTGTAAAAAAAGAACTGGTTACCAAACAAGCACCGTTCTAAATCGAGTAGAAAGTTA
>JAIGNY010000725.1:345000-392500 GCA_020152595.1 Chiridota heheva | reverse complement strand
CCTCAGATCTTAGTTAAGGCTGTTTGAAGTAAAGATCATTTTGGCAATTTTTTTAATGCAAAACTTCTCCTCGATACTCCTCTAAATAAAATTAAAAAGTTTGTTCGGCTCGCTGCAAATTTGTTAAAAAATATCATATACACAACAATGTTCATTTATTTCTTAGTTTTAGTCCATTTTAAGGACTTGATGGTATTTTTGATAATATGTCTTGCAGGTCATAAATGATATTATTCTAATATAAAAATATATTTTCAACCTCTGTTTTCGATTCAAAATACAATACAATTTACGTTCTATATGCTTTTCGTCTACACATTACAAAGTATATGATTTGTTAGAAATATTAGTCTAAGTCTAGTTCGTTCGCGTCACGTCACTATATGTGGCCACATTTAAGATCGAACTTTTGCACCATATGTGGCCACATTTAAGACCGAACTTTTTTTTCTTTTTTTTTGTGACCGTCACACCGTCACATACAAACTTATTCCCATCAGAATGAGTTTTTTAAAGATCATACACTGTAAAATGCGATCGGGTCCCTTTTATTTTAATAAACAAAAAAAACAAAAAAACATCAAGAGCTGTAGAAAACTTTAAAAAGATAAAACAAAAAATGAAAGAAGGTTTAAAGTTAAATTTTTGCCAAATTTTCAACTTCCGGTCGGTTCTGACAACTAAGAGTCTTCGAACAAGTTTGAACCCATCAAAAATGTTATCTAACTAGAGTGATGTCACTTAGTTGTATTGTAGCAATAGACCCCCTAAGATTCGGCGGTAGTCGAAATTCAAGTCAACCACTGGCACTAGGCCCCTTATACAACTTTTTCCTGCATGCACAAAGGTTCGATTGGACTGATTACCATAGGTCCTACTGCACGTATAATTATTTTCGGGGGTGCACGAAAATGGCGGTGCATACAATTCGGGAGTGTACGAAAATCTGGGGTGCCTATTAGAAACAGGTTTTAATCTGGTTGATCGCCGGAAATGCATTGGCCTACGGAGCACTCGCTTGTGGGTCATGTTTTACTTGGGCGGGGGAATTAAACCAGTGCTTCAATTCTATAGTCGAAGCCCTGGTAAGGGTTTGGGGGCGAAGGTCATTGGAAGCGCTGTATTTAACGTGATTTTTATTGCACAATATTACTTAACATTGTGTCAAATCCAGGGTCTAAGCCTTGCGTTCCTCGTAATTTTGGTAGCAGAATATTGCTTTATATTAGGTCAAATCTAGGGACGAAGCCCCTGGAAGGCTGGAAACCCTGCATTTCTCGCGATCTTAAAGCAGGAAACTGTGTAATATTGTGTCAACTCCAAGGATGCAATCTAGAGGCGAAACCCTAATAGGGGCTCGGGGCGAAGCTCTAGGAAACACATGGAATTCTCGTGATTTTGATAGCAGAAAATCGCTTACAATTGTGTCAATTATAGAGGCGAAGCACCCAGAAGCCTTGCGCTTCTCGTGATTTTGATAGCAAAATTGTGTTAAATCTCGCCAAACCCTGTTGAGGACTCAAGGAGAAAAGCCCCTGGAACCCTACGTTTTTGATAGCCGCCGAAATTTGCGTTAACATGTGTCAAATCTTTGGGGCGAAGCTGTATGATAGGAGCGCTGGGGCGAAGTAAGCCCTGTACGTAAGCTCTATACGTTTCTCGTGATTTTGATAGCAGAAAATATGTTTAAAATTGTATCAAATCTAGATTGCTAGAGGAAAGCCCCCGGAAGCTTTGCTTTCCTCGCGATTTTGATACTTTCTAAATATTGTGTTAAATTTAGGATTGACGTCCTAGCTGCATGGTAGGCGCCCACAAGATGCTTAGCGTTTTGTGGCGTGATTTTGGTAGCAGAAAATTGCCTAAAATTCCACACTACAGTTAGTTAAAAGGAAATTATTTAGGAACGAATGTTCCAATGTAGGATCCCATTGACTATGTGTCTTTAGTCATGTTACAGTAGTTGCAATCTAGGGATGCTTCTCATGTTTTTAATGTAAGAATCGCAGAAGTTTGGAATAGAAAGTATTTAAAAAATATATTCGCAGGAAAATTTTCACGCCCCTGTAAGCATTTAGTACCCTCAAGAAGCGTAACCGGGTGGCAGTTTTCCCGTGGCCCCCTGCCACCACGTAAATACTCCGGACAGATTAGGGAAAGGGAAAATATTTAGTAGAGAATATTTTCATCATAAAGCCAAATTAGCTGTTTATTTGAGTATTTGGTCATCGGGCATTTTGAACATGCATGCGGAACATCTTAATGATCAAAACATGCAACGATTTGTACCTAACTAACTGAACACCACGCTTTAGCCTGTGTACGCATGATTCCTTTACTTTCAAACTACTGGAAACAATTCTGATTTTTATA
This sequence comes from Chiridota heheva, assembly GCA_020152595.1. Classification (NCBI taxonomy): domain Eukaryota; kingdom Metazoa; phylum Echinodermata; class Holothuroidea; order Apodida; family Chiridotidae; genus Chiridota; species Chiridota heheva. Next base: position 390,127 of record JAIGNY010000725.1, on the reverse strand, counting down.
GCCGAGTATAGGGCATAAGATTCAGGAATATCTATAATTTAAATAGTACAATCAATATTTCAAATCTCTGCCGGACTAATATCGGTGTTCCCCCACCCTCAACCTGTCCCGTAAAGACATGAAAATAAGAAACATAACTATTTTCCAAATCATTTTCAAAGTATTCTAATTTAATTTTCCTACCATTTCTCCTCACATACCATGTTTTTCCTGATGAAATAGTCAAAATTAGAATTTTCTTTCAAAACCGTTTTCCTAAGGGTGTAACACCCACACATTCTCGTAAGTTATGCTTCTGCCCCTGTCCCTTCCTATATACGTCCCTGCGCATAACATTAGGCAAGACATCGGACCGCAGGCTCCAAATGTTAATTTTATTAGAGTAATCACAGTATCACAACTTGTAATAATAATAATTTTAATGATTATCAAGAATAAATAATGATAATGAATAATACTAATAAATAATATTATTAATAATAATAATAATATTGATAATAATAATACAAATAAAAAATAATAATAATGCTGATGATAATAATAATAATGCTGATGATAATATATTATTGATGATGATAATAATATTACTGATGATGATGATGATGATGATGATAGTAATAATAATAAATTGGCACCTTATCTTTGTTTTGCAATATTTAGAAATGCTCCTTCATTAAGCAACTTGTGAACATATCGTATAATATTTCTGCTTTTCTTTTTCCTTTTATCAAAGAAACACTTACAATGTCTCCAGGTTTGTCAGTTCAAGGAAAGCATCACGTGGCAAGTTTCCTAACATATTCGCCATGAGAATACTGCAAAAATGACATAGATAGAAAACCCATTACAAGTTCTGTTTTGGTATTCTACGTGGGGAATTTGCCAAATTACTTTTTAGTGCTTAAATATCAAACAGTTGTACAACAATCTCACTCATGCCTTGTTGAAGGTTATTCCCTTCTTTATTTGAACAGCTGGTGGAGGTTTTTGAGAATTCTTGAGTGTCTTAAGAAATTTCAAACTGTCTGCCATGATGTCTCTTTAGATTACATTTATAAGGGTAAAAACCTTCACAAAGGCACCAGACCTTGAACGGTTTAGCTGTAAATACGGTACCACATATTAGATTTGACAGTTTCCTGTTTTAGGACCCCTGATCCTTCACTATAACAGTAAAACATATTACACTAACAAGAAATTGGAAGCAAAATTTTAAAATCTACCTGTCAAACTTTGTTTTTGAGATTTTTTTTCGTAGGCAGTCAAACATTTGATCAAACAAAACAGTGAAAAACATTCAATTCTGAATACCACTATCTTCAAATTTGTAAAATGCTGATTTAGGGTTCGGTTGGCAGTTCTCCTGATTGGGAGAGCGAGACATGCGCAGTGACAATAATTTATATTTTTGCTAATAACTTTAACCATTAATTTTTTAATGCTTTGTCAATTTCTGTAAATTTAAGGTTGTATGCTTTTGAAATGATATTGGAATTAATATTTCTGTTTAATTTGAGCTTTTGCTGGAGATTAAAATGTTAAATTCTGTTCTTCAAAAATATTGAAAATAATTTTTAAAGATTACGTTAAAATTCCTTGGTGCAAGTCAAATTTGCGCTGGTGAAAATGGAGAAAATAATTTCATCGTTCTGTTACCTGGTTACATCAATAAAATTGTAATATTTCGTATGCATTTTCCAACCTTTGGCAGAAAGTTATTTAACCCTTATGTATTCTTTGAGCGATTTAAATTTGGAAAAATGCATTGTGGGTTGTAATTACAAGAATCTACCGATCGGGAGATCGCCCGTCGCGGGCTTGGACCGGACTGGTTAGGTTATTGTTGTCAAATATGACTTACATTTCCCACTAATTGACTTTTAAAACGTAAGGATGTTTATTTCTTTATCTGGTATAAAATTGATAAGTTCGGTCAATATTTGACATTGTTCAAACTCAGTCATAACATCGATTTGTAGATAACTATTAAATCTTCCTCTTAATTCAACATCACATACACCGTATGAATAATTATACTCTTTTCCTGTCTGTTACTGTATATACGTAAGATTGATTGCAACAACAAATATATCAGTTCTTCGAAGCAGTAGCATTTGTTTAGGTACCACAGAGTAAAACGTTTATAATTTTCAATAAACATTTGAGTCTTTGAGATATCACATTTTAAAAGTTTTGAAATATGCCAAACATGTAATGCAAGAACTTGGGGAATATTGTTCACTGATCACTTATGCTAGTAAATACAATTTTAAGTAAAGGCTATCATTTTAATAGCTTATTGATTTAATTATATAAATAATAATGCGCTCTTCATTTTACAAATACGAAAAAATCCAAACTATTTGCTACAACTTTGTTAATTACAGTCAATTGCAATCGTATAATTATGTTTTCATTCGTAATTCTTATCATTGTAATTAGTCTACTATTTGGGGATCTGCTATTGCAGAATGTAAGCTCTTGAATATGTCAATTTCATTCTACAAATGTCAACAGATACACATTCGATGAATATCAGGTACTTACAGAGATGTGACATTGGGTGGTATATCGGTTGGTATTGATGTGAAGTTCGTTTGCTTACACACGACGTCCGTTCCACGATTGCAAATGCAGACCGAAGGAAAATACGGAAGAACTGTGGAAAAAGTATATAATTTGATTCATAGTGTTGATTGTATAATCAAACTTTAAAAGAGAAACATTCAAGGAATATTAAGTGGTCACCATGTAACATTCCACAACTACTTTAAGCAACCACTTTTGTATCATGTTCACATCTGAAGGTACCGACTCTTAGATATTCCCGTGAACACCTTTGACAATTAATTAGCTTTTTCATATTGGTTGTAAACTTTTATGTTTAAATTAATGAAATGGAATTGTTTTGCCCATTTCGTCATGCATCCAATATTTGCTCTTTTGAAAATGAAATACCAATGTATTTTGATAGAATACCCAAATACTTTGGAGATCCGAAATGTGATAATGTGATGTGACTCTTTGCCTTAGACTTTGTTTCTTCAATTGTCGACTGTCACGTAAAATGAGGTGTAGTGGCTCATTTGTTATAGAGAGCCTAATTATATGCGGGTTCCGGGTTCAATTCCCTGATCAAGACACTTTACTGTACTTCATCCAGTCCACTCAGCAGTAAAATGAGTACAAGCGTTTCTGGGGAGTTAATATGCAATGGATTGGCAAGAGGTAGTCATGTGCACTTATCCGCTTGCGCCATGGAAATCGGAGACAAGTACAAGCCCTACATGTATGCGTCAATGATTTAACGAACTAACTTTAATGCGAGATGCACAGTGTGATCACGGGAATATGTCTTTAATATACATAATGTTAAGAGAAATAAATTAATGTTCCCAATTTACAATAATTTTGGATAACGTATATTTCTTTCGTTTGCGAGTTTGGCCCACGAAGCGAACGGGAAATCTCCTAATCGGCAGATTTTTTGTCGCTATAACTCACACTGCATCTTTCCAAATTCAAACCTCTGTATAGAAATACATAACGGTAAACTCGGTTTAAGCCAAATGTAGCAAAAATACATGCAAATTATTTTAATTTTATTGGTGCAATAGAACAATGAAATTGTTTGTTTATTTTCACCAGCGCAAATTTGACTTTCACCGGGGAATTTTAAAATGATCTCTAAAAATTAAATGAAATAGTCTCTGACAAGCAGATTTTAAAATTTAAGCCACCAGCAATAGCTCAAATTTATACAAATTTTTTTTTTAAGTTTCAGAAATATTAATATCAATACTACCAATATCAATTTTAAGGCCCCAACTAATTTATTCAAACTAAACATTTTAGAATAACACAATCTAAAAAACACAAAAATTGTTTAACGGTTGAACTTATTAGCAACATTTCAAATGATAATGACTGCGCATGTGCCGATCCCCAATCAGGAGATCTCTGATTGGGAGTGTAGACCGGACTGTTTGCAGAGCCAGTTGTTAATCAGATTATTCGTTGCAATTTACTTTCGTATCATTCCATGCAACGGCACCAAACAATGGATTTATCTACCCTCATCCAATATTTAATCTAAATCTAATTCGTTCTTTGTCAAGTTGGTGCAAATTTCTTTGTTCAGGGAAAACTAATTTTTACGACTTTCTTTCAACTTTTTGCCAGTTATTTTCTAATAGGAAATACAATTATTATTAATTGTGTATTTTGTTTTATTAAACTGGCGAAAATAAATGTCATTTGCTTTATTTGATGAAATTTATTTGCAACATGCATTTGCCGTTTGTCGTATCAACTTTATGTTTCATGGGTACAGTATGTACTAACACTACTTATCCTTTAAGTATACGCATCTAGAAAAATTCCCCAGCTTTAAAAGTTCATGGTCGTTAAACATTTTGGCAGTTCTAAGCAGATGTATATGAAAGTTAATCGAGTTTATTTCCAGTAGCAGAAACCGTATAGGTTTAAATGGCAAATCAACAATTTGTATTAACATTAACACCTTGCATCAAAGCTCTCATGGTCATGGAATTAAAAATGCAAAGTAGATATTACGTTTGGTTCTTAGATTTCCCAAATGGGAAAATTGTACCAATTGCCATTTCGATGCATCATGTTTTATGAACAACACGTAGTCATACGGGAATTTCACAAGAAATGATTTGTCATTGTTCCATAAATAAAAAATATAACAAATTATGTGTTTCCGTTTCATGCCCCTTTATTGAAATATACAAATATCATTAATTGGATTTATAGCAGAACATAATACTTTTAACCTCTGTATAGAAATACATAACGGTAAAGTCGGTCTAAGCCATATGTAGGAAAAATACATGCAATATATTCTAATTCTATTGGTGCAATAGAACAATGAAATTATTTTCTTTATTTTCACCAGCGCAAATTTGACTTTCACTGGGAATTTTAAATAATCTTTTAAAATTAAATGCAATAGTCTCTGACGAGCAGATTTTAAAATTTAAGTCACATCAATAGCTCAAATTATACAAAAAAATTTTATAATCAATTTTAAGGCTGCAACTAATTTATTCAAACAAATTTTAGAATAACAGAATCTGAAAAACACAAAAATGTTTAAGGCTGAACTTATTAGCAACATTTTAAATCATGGTCACTGCGCATGTCCCGATCTTTTAATAAGGAGATCTCTGATCGGGAGCGTAGACCGGACTGTTTGCACAACCAGTTATTAATCAGATTGTTCGTTGCAATTTACTTTCATATCATTCCATATAACGGCACCAAACCAAACAATGGAATTTATCTTCCCTCATCAATATTTAATCTAAATCTCATTCGTTCTTTGTCAAGTTAATGCAAATTTTGAAGTTTTGTAAGCATAACTTAAACTTAAGTTTATATTCATAAAAGACGAGAAATACAAGTATCCGTTTGTTGTTCCATTGAGAACATAATAGAATGAGAATGATACCATTCATTGCTAACATCTGTTGGTAAAGAAAATTAACATTTTACCTCGGGACTATCATTCCCAGCACTTATTTACCTCACAGAATAATTGAAGTAAAACAATCACCAACGTGCGTGTGTTTTATTTTTGCACTTTTTGAAACTGCATAAAGATCTTTTAATTTTCTTCAAAGTATAGCAAGTATAAAAACAACGGCATGATCCAGAATACAAAAACAATAATTTTGTGCTATATCTAACACCTTTAGTAACCATTATCGAGGGAGAGTTAGAAGCATATTCGAACGATAATTATCTGATTATAGAAGTTAAAAGAGACGAAATTCTTTCACACACATCACATGACAAAGTACTGAAATGTATGCAAATGGTCTTAAACTTGTTTAACAAACAATTACACTCGCAATAGAGTGCAATAATGTGCTACAAACAATATTTACTTGATTTCAGAAAATAAATCAAAAGTCGCAAACAGATAAAGAATCTACCAAATCAACAGCTGAATTTGAAGAATTAGACCTCAGACAAAACATACAATACGGACCTTCTTTTCTACAAATATGGTAATCTTGAACCCTTCTCTCGAAATGCTGCTAAAACATTATATGTTATATCATTGTTTTTCTGTTTTATTAACCAAATAGCAGATAAAAGGACAGCTGGATTGCTTGAGAATGTATAAAAGTCCATACTGATAAAAGACGTTGCCGTAAAAAATCAAGAAGTACCGCATTGTTTTTCTCTACAACTTCTTACACCATCAATGATTAATCACACTTAAATACCTTACACCAATTGTCTGATGATGTGAGCTAGTTTGTGTATTTAAAAGAATAGTAAATACATTTTCTTTGAGGTCTTTTGAAACATAATCCCTCGACTTAATAAGCTTTCTAAAAGGTCTTGAGGTTATAATTCCTAATGATAATGTGTAGGAAATACTATTTCAATCTGAATAGTATTCAGCTTCAATTTATTTGCAATTAAGATTAGCAGGTGGTTTTAAAAGTATCTATGAATAAAACACTATGCACTGAGGCATTGTCATAAATCTTAATCATATGCACGAGATGTCAAATTCAGTTGGGCGAACAACCATGAAAAATATTGCTAATTAAAAGAGCAACCTATGTTTTAAAGACTCATTACGTATTTTTCTACCATATTGTACATATCAACAGTTTACGCACAAATTTTACTTCCCTAATATAAAACATAAAACTCTGATTTTCAAAAAAATGAACAGAAACACATCAAAGAAACAAGAATGTGGTCATATTATAGTTTTGTTAACATAAAGGCATGTTAACTTAAGAAATGTGCAACTCCAGGCTCATCGTTTTCTTTTTGTGCAAAATACTCAATACGATAAGTTAATAGTGCTTTTGTTCTGGTCACATCGTTATCCTTAGGATAAGGTGCGAGAGGTAAAAAATGCCTTTTATGCAAAGATATAAATATCAAATATATGTATTTCTGGAAAAGACATATAGTATTGTCTTTCCATAAACAAAGCTTCATATAACTAGATTTATTTTTCAAACATATTTTTAATGTAGGGATTACACCAAATTCCCACCTTAGTATCCACACACAATGCAACTTTATAAAACATAATTGGCATAATTTGTTTTGTACAAGAAACCTAGTAGTGACGTATTGTAACAAAATCAACATGGCCTTGATTATTTATTTAGGAATTAAATATTTTTCCAAGCATCATAGAAACTTTAAAGTGAGCTTTCAGAAAGTTTAAACATCGGAGAACCTTGTATTAAGGCATAATTACAAAACCTAACAGCAATGTAAAGATCGGCGTATAAAAAACACATAGATTATATATATAGGAACAAGTGTTATAAAGAATTTTATGACCTCATGCTTTGATAAGGTTTCTGAAAACAGATATACAAATCCTATTCCACCTTTGCTCTGAAGTATTAACATTTTCATTTCGAAAATTCTGAAACTATCAAAATAGGAATTCCACCAACCATTTAAACATCCGCCTTTTACAAGGTGCACCCCTTTAAAAAGTAAAGCAATATGCCGCCTTGATAAGTGACAACCCTTTCCTCGTTCTATCCATTAAAGTACAACAGCCTATCTTCACATTTTAAAACCTTCATGAACTTACATACTTTCCTAATATAACCTTAAAATTTGTATCTCTCTCTTACTTCTTGTCACAAATCTGAAGTAAAAGGTTTTTTAGTATTATTCAATTTCAAAGCATCCTTCTTTCCTGGGGATACTGAAAAGTATATTTAAGGTAATCTTTGGTTTTATAAGTACCATGTAAAAGAGTATTTATTTCTCAGAAACACTGTCATTACATTATGAAAATAGCTAATGCTGATCCGTGATTGGTGTATGGCTGATCATTGGTCATACTTCAACTGTTCAATAGGTATGATTTTGTATGTATTAAACGGGAAAAGCCTTGATCAGCTTTAAAATTCAGAAATTTGTTAGGTATAACTTTCAGAATTTTTTTCTTCCGTAAAAGATGTAAAAACATTAAATATTGATTAAGGTTTGTTTTAATTTCAAGTGTTTACAATGCAAAAAACAGAAATACTCTCAACCCTCCATTCCCTTTTGAGTAATAACCAAATATGAACTGTAACCATGAATTTGATTTGTATTTGTCAAAAAACAAATCTAGTAGTAGTTTAGTTTCATCTGTTTTAAGTTAGTGATTCGGTTTAATGGAGACCCTCCATTCCCTTTTGAGTAATAACCAGCGGTTTAATGGAGACTTACATTAAGACACGTGTTCTTCAAAAGCAGAATAACAATATATAAAAAAAACATTTCGAATGGTATCTAGTTTTCATTAATTGATAAATCAGCCTGATCATTTTAGGCAACGCATCATTTTGACGATCAGGTGAGTTATTTTAGTACATGATACATCATGAATAATAGAAAATGATAAACAATTTAGATAACAGGAAATCGACTTTCGATGTAGGTTGCCATTGTAAAATATATATTTATCATCTAAAACCAAATACAATAAATAAAGTCGAGGAGAAAGACTATTGATTGGTTCGTACTGAATGTCAAGGTTATTTTTGATTTTGTAGAATCTTATAATTTCATTTTACTGTAAGCATTATTGAATTACAAATGATTGCATGTATATTTTGACGTGTACACAATGTGAAATTTTAGTCTGTACTCGAATACAATGTACCCTCATTTAGTTACAGCACAAGCTTTCAAGCCCGACAAGAGAGGATTGCTACATAATTAAATCTTCTCTCCTATCATCCTATATTTATATTAACATTCATGACTTTATCATAATTGAACATTTCTTTTGCCAGTGTTGGCGAAATAGTGAGGGGAGGGGTGGGGAGACATTTTCTTGCACGAAAATTTAATGCTGCTTTCTTGCTGCTCCTATGAAAGATTTTGAACGGACAAACTTTTTGGGTTGGTATTATTGAAATATAATCATTGATTCTTCCAAACCCCCACCGCCATCCCATATGACAGTATGAGACAGCGGTTTCGTTATTCCAGCGCACCAACTAGTCCAGTGTGATTAAAGTGTCTGTGAACATCTCAACATAAATATAAACGGCCCGAGCAATGCCCATATTGTGTGTATAAAAACAAAGGCCCCAAACAAATTTTCCCCATGGACTATAGCTGCGCCACTACAGTTGAATAGTTGCGAAGCCACCACTAAAGAAAAGTGAGGGATCCTAGACCCCTCTCAAGAAGAAGCATTCAAATTTAGCCCACTTCAGAGGACAGTTTTTTTTTTAAAAAGCAAAGAATATATGAATAAAAGAGTATTCTAATTGTTGAAGAAATCCCATGAATAGTAGGGGTCCTTACAGCCCCCCTCCCTCTCCCTTTCATTTACCCCGTGGATACGCCACTGACTACAGAGCATGTTTAAGTGCAAGTCGCATGCTATGTATACCAGAATGGCTACAAATTAATATTTTTGTCAATATATTTTGGAAGGTGCCCTTTCACAGTGGTGTATTTTAAATAATGAACAATAAGGCTCTCATTAAAAAGTGGAGGGGGAGGGTTTAAGGTACAGGGTAAAAAGTGTAGAAAATGCCAGAAAATACCACAAACCTAATAGATATAAACAAGTTATTTTCCAGCAAATCCAGGCAAAGTTTGAACGCTGTTTTTAGGCCCTCGGAAAAGAAAATCACGCTAAGATGCAAAAAATGACCATACAAAATATACATATCTATAATTCGCACAAAAGTGGGGAAAGTGAACCCTTCCTCATCCCCTAAAATCCCGCCTGTGGCTAAAACTGATATGACAGGTACACATCTCGAAATTGGGATATGAAGTTCCGCTTATATGCCACAAAATCAACTTTCTCTTGATAAACAATCGAATCGGAGTGTATTTTGTAAACCTCTATTGATTAATCCCCCTCCCCTCCCCCTCCCAATAGCATCAGTTGTTCTTGATAGACAGGAGCGCAATAGATCATGCATTGATGTTGTGCATCCGTTTTAACGACATGCATTCAGTGCGTATGTGTTGGGATAGTACTGTATGTAACTTTTCTTAGGCTCTTGGTTTGTGGTTTGTACGAAAATGAATTTTAAATTAATGTTTTAATGATTTAAACAATATTTCGTTTTGATTCACGACTTGGTAAGTTGTATTTTTTATCTTTCGTGATTTTAATACTTTTTTGTATCGTTCGGTTGTCAATTTTATCACGGTGTTTTAATCTTTTATAGGCTAATTAAATTGAAATTCATCACTCGAATTCAAATTGATTGTCATGTAATTTTAATTATAAAGTTTTCGGGTCAATTGAGGTCATGTTTCCAACTGTATAAACAATGTTTTGCAACAACTGTAACTATACTACTATAACTCATAATCACAAACGTCACCAATATCTTTAGTTTTATTGACAATGTAACTTTAGAAGTATATATTGGCTCTTGAGATTATTTATTTTGAAATGAAATATTTTCCAAGTGAAAAGCTATAAGTTTTACAATGTAGATGTACTCGCTGCACTTGAATTGTGTTTGAAAATATAACATTTGAAGGATGAAACAACGATAGCCGAAAATGGAGACTCCGATTTGAATAGAACCTGAAGGTAATGAAATTGATATTTCTAAGGCCAGAAAAAGGTACAAATTTATCAATTTACTAGTAATCCAATTCAAACAATAGATCGTTATATAAGTATGTAGTGATATAATATTGTTGAAGTATATTCATCAATATCCCATGCGAAAGGTAATATTTTTCGTATTAGAATTTATTCTTGTTTTTTGGCCTGGTATTTCCTGATAATCTCAATTAAAAATATATCGTTATGTATTGATAGAATATTCATAATAGACGTTCATCATTTCTTATTCAAAAGTAAGATACTTTGTATTATATTTGATCAAATCAGTTTTCTATGAAAAATAAAACAAAATAGTTATCTTCCTTGTTTTTACACTTGGCTGGATAATGATTGGTTTTTATCATTTTATCATTTTCGTTTGAATGAATTCTACATTTTGAAAACATACGCTGGCGTAACATAATTTTACAAATTTTGGTTGTTATCATAAAGCAAAATTACATCAATCTATGTTGTTCACGGCATTGAAAACATACAACGTATAGTGGTTGACGCCTTGATATTAGATTCAAACTATACTGCATCGTCATGCCAAAGAATATTTCCTTGTTAAATCAACTGCCCTACTTAACTTTTCTTTTAAATCTGATGCTGAAGCGTGCCAAAAATCATTGTAACACTTTTAATATGACCAGAGCTATGAATTAAATGGATGTTATAACAATAATATTCATGATTTTCATTGTAATAATCATCTGGGTAAAAAGAAAAGTATGCTTCCTCTCCTATTTCAAAAGACGTGAAAAGTATGTAGTTACGTTTAAGAGTCGATTAAACTGTAGACATCCCTTGACGCTTCATAGAACAACATCGATTAAAGTTGTTTTTCAATACTTTCATAAATCTGTCGATTATCCCTACTTGTTTCAAATGATGTATAAAAAAAGAGGATTGATTAAGTAACATGATAAGTAACATTGCAACCAATGTCTTCAAATATATATACATCAATGCAAACAGACAGCGATGAAAAAAAACTGCCTTAAATTTTGTCAACAAAATCAATTTCAACTTGGCTGAAATCAGCCATCTATCATTCTGTAGGAAAATGCTATATAATTCACGAATCTTGTAAGTAAATAATATTACCGTCGGAACGAGAATCAGTCAAAATCAGAAATCCTCATAATGTCAGGTAATAACAATGAAAATAACAAAACAATATAATGATAAACAAAATATTATAGCAGAGATTAGGAACAACATTATATTCCAGATATAATCTAATCGAGAAACAAGGACCAGAGGATGACGTTGAGATTTAAGAGACGATAATTAAAAGTAGAAAAGGGCAAATGGATTTTGTGCATCTTAATGAGGCTTTTACAATTTTACGGGAATTTTACGGGCGGTATTGTGATTCTTAAGTTCAAGCTGTCGAGGACAATTCTCGTTATTTTACCTATATAATATACGCCCCAAACAACTCATGGTTGTTAAGAATGATTGAAATTTAGGGCAATCCAAACTTTTATGCATACGTTCGTTTGCATAAGTAGGGTATTAAAATGGGTGAGAAGCAACAGCCACGAAAGGATGAAATTATAATTTGCCGGTTGGTTGGCAATTTTTGTACCAAGCATGAATGAAAATCAAACCAAATTTCTGAAAGTGTTTGAACAAAGCTATTCTACCTTTCTGCCTTTAGGCCTATTAAGAGCTTACTTTCGAAGTACACGTTAGAAGCATAATCATCCAGTGCGTGACAAAACGTTAAGTGTTGGGGAGGATGGAACAAATTATGAGCCAAATAAAGACAACATGCTACAAAACTGAAGGCAATTCCATTGTGTTCATTTAAACTTTTACTCTGATGTAATGCCTATTCAACGTTTTTCATGTTTAATTGTAAACTCCTAAGCTGTTTTTCAGGCTTGGATATATAGACCTATGCATGTTAATAAAGTGAAAGAGTCAAGGGCGTAGCTAGAAGGTGTGTGGCCACGTGGGGTGTGATACGTCCCCACGCCCATTAAATCGGTTTGTCAGAAAATCTATTAGACCTGTCAGCAAATCTATCAGACATGTCGGCAAATGAACGGCAGTATTATCAAATCAAAATTTAATCACATCGGCAATGCCGACACAAACAAAAACCTATAACTTGTGAAACCTTCACGGTTAAAGAGGTAAAGAATATTATCAAATCAAAATTTAATTACATCAGTTAACACTGGCACAAACAAAAACCTACAAATATTGAAGCTTTTATTGCAGGGTTTCCAAGGCTTCATCACTAAATCCTAAAGTAAACTAAATCGTATAGCATTCTTTTGTATTTGGTGCAGCGATTTGAAATCTTATTATCAAAGTTTGAAATATTATAATGATTATTTTGGAACTGACGTAATTCGGCTTCGATCATCACACATTAATGCCTATTACTGTATCAAAAAATTATTAATTATTAACTTGCATCTAGCATGCAGTTTTCCAATTTTGTTAGCCTGAAAAACACTTTAATCCCCCTCGCCCCTCTCCCCCTATAAATGGAGAAAGTTGTAAATCATCCCAGGCATCATCCCATGGACCACGCATAACGTCTTTCACGTAACCGAAAGCGATATTTTGTCGGCAAACTCACCCCCCCTCTCCTTCTCCACACACACACACCCATTAGAAACCCTCTAGCTATGTCTCTGGAAAGGGTGAGTGACTTTGGCAGCATCTCTTCCTGTTAAGTATCATCTCCTCATTTTTATACTCAACCACGCATCAATCGAACTCGAACCATTTTGGCGACAAAAGGACAACATATTATACAAAGGAAGCAATCCAGCAATGGATGTTCCCTTGGACACCAACAGAGACAAACGTTGTGCCATACTCGGTGAATGCCTTTTACAACGTATAGTACAAAATGTATGGCAACAAATCCTATTTTGGGGGTCCAAAACATTATTCCATCATTTGGTATGTAACAATGTGTGACTCTTCTATCTGAAACTAAATGAGATGTCACAATGGAATGGTTCTTGTTGAAATGGTGACGAATTTAATCACAAATGATACTCCCAAGATATGCTTCCGCACTCAACTCTATTTTATATACGAATCTCATAAACGCGGTGATAATGTGATGATATGAAGGAAATAAAATGCAATATATAAAAGTACCGTATATTAGAATGTTCTTCGTTTATTACAGAAAATGTATTTACCGCAAGAACTGATGTTGTCTGCGGGTCCATCGATGCTCTTCAAAATGTGCTTGTCAAACGTTTCCACTCTTCCTTTGATATTTTCTATAAAGATATATATATAAATTGTGGGTACACATACGTTTGATGTAAAAGTCTTTAACACAATTTAAAAAAATCTGTTTCATTCCCCTTTTGAAAAAAAGCATGCAATTCTAGTAGAATAACAGTTTTGAAAATGGCACATTTACTTTTTGAAGTATGAATAAAAAAGGTTAGGGATATTCTAATGTTTGTAAAATGTGTGATGTATGAAAAGAGCTCTTAAAATAATCCCAATGTAAAGTAATTATGTATATTTGTGGAATATTAGTATATGAAAATACCCTCTCCATGAAACCTCGAAAAGCTGTAAATAGATCAAACATCATTCGATTTGATGGAAATGTTTGCACAGTGACTGTATATATTAATTACTGAAATGTTTCCTATAAAACAGTTTTAGACTCATGCAGTTCAGGGAGTTAGGTGTTTGGTTCGTAGAATCACAGTACATGTAATATTCATTTATTATATGTTCCGCCGTAATCCATGATATCTACGGTTAACTTTTCATGAAATTGTGATAATCTTTGTTGACCAAATCTTGAGTGTCATAGTTTTAAACAATGAATCACCATGGAGTTATTTCCACTGTCTTTGAACTCTTCGAAGGCTAAATTTTAATAAAGATCAAAAAAGCCATTGCCTTAAAATCTGAACTTTTGAGCAAAATTCATGAACCTTGTTGCACATTTTCTGGACCTTTTGCCTATTTGGAAGCCGTTGTGCGACCAGGTCTACCCTCTGGTTACACTCATGTTATAGCGACAAGAACAGCTGATAACTCACCACAGTCCTCCTCATCCGCGTTATTTCCACAGTCGTCACGCCCATTGCACTGCTCATATTGATGCACACATTTGGAATAATTTCCACAAGGAAATGAACCCTTTTCACATCCGAAAGCAGCTGAAGTTATAACATCCACTGCAACTACATATAAGTGAAAACAATTATGAAGTTACATAAAACTACATGAATAGATTTTTGCTTAGTAATCTACATTGACATGGAAAAATTTAACCAAAATCATTTGGGAGAAAAGGTATGGGATGGTATATCTACATTGGTATATTGGACAAATTAAACTAATATCTTTGGGGAGAAAGGCTAGGGGTGGTATCTGCATTGATATGGACACTCAAAGCCAAACTCATATTGGAGAAATGGCTAGGGGTGGTATCTACATTGATATGGACACACTAAACCAAACTTGTATTGGAGGAATGGTTAGGGGTGGTATCTGCATTGATATGGACACACTAAACCAAACTTGTATTGGAGGAATGGTTAGGGGTGGTATCTGCATTGATATGGACACTCTAAACCAAACTTGTATTGGAGGAATGGTTAGGGGTGGTATCTGCATTGATATGGACACACTAAACCAAACTTGTATTGGAGGAATGGTTAGGGGTGGTATCTGCATTGATATGGACACACTAAACCAAACTTGTATTGGAGGAATGGTTAGGGGTGGTATCTACATTGATATGGACACACTAAACCAAACTTGTATTGGAGGAATGGTTAGGGGTGGTATCTACATTGATATGGACACACTAAACCAAACTTGTATTGGAGGAATGGTTAGGGGTGGTATCTGCATTGATATGGACACACTAAACCAAACTTGTATTGGAGGAATGGTTAGGGTGGTATCTGCATTGATATGGACACACTAAACCAAACTTGTATTGGAGGAATGGTTAGGGGTGGTATCTGCATTGATATAGACACACTAAACCAAACTTGTATTGGAGGAATGGTTAGGGGTGGTATCTGCATTGATATGGACACACTAAACCAAACTTGTATTGGAGGAATGGTTAGGGGTGGTATCTACATTGATATGGACACACTAAACCAAACTTGTATTGGAGGAATGGTTAGGGGTGGTATCTGCATTGATATGGACACACTAAACCAAACTTGTATTGGAGGAATGGTTAGGGTGGTATCTACATTGATATGGACACACTAAACCAAACTTGTATTGGAGGAATGGTTAGGGTGGTATCTGCATTGATATGGACACACTAAACCAAACTTGTATTGGAGGAATGGTTAGGGGCGGTAGCTGCATTGATATGGACACTCTAAACCAAACTCATATTGGAGAAATGGTTAGGGGTGGTATCTACATTGATATGGACACACTAAACCAAACTCATATTGGAGAAATGGTTAGGGGTGGTATCTGCATTGATATGGACACACTAAACCAAACTCATATTGGAGAAATGGTTAGGGGTGGTATCTACATTGATATGGACACACTAAACCAAACTCATATTGGAGAAATGGTTAGGGGTGGTATCTACATTGATATGGACACACTAAACCAAACTCATATTGGAGAAATGGTTAGGGGTGGTATCTGCATTGATATGGACACACTAAACCAAACTCATATTGGAGAAATGGTTAGGGGTGGTATCTGCATTGATATGGACACACTAAACCAAACTCATATTGGAGAAATGGTTAGGTGGTATCTACATTGATATGGACACACTAAACCAAACTCATATTGGAGAAATGGTTAGGGTGGTATCTGCATTGATATGGACACACTAAACCAAACTCATATTGGAGAAATGGTTAGGGGTGGTATCTACATTGATATGGACACACTAAACCAAACTTGTATTGGAGGAATGGTTAGGGGTGGTATCTGCATTGATATGGACACACACTAAACCAAACTTGTATTGGAGGAATGGTTAGGGGTGGTATCTGCATTGATATGGACACTCTAGACCAAACTCATATTGGAAAAATGGTTAGGGGTGGTATCTACATTGATATGGACACACACTAAACCAAACTCATATTGGAGAAATGGTTAGGGGTGGTATCTGCATTGATATGGACACACTAAACCAAACTCATATTGGAGAAATGGTTAGGGGTGGTATCTACATTGATATGGACACACTAAACCAAACTCATATTGGAGAAATGGTTAGGGGTGGTATCTACATTGATATGGACACACTAAACCAAACTCATATTGGAGAAATGGTTAGGGGTGGTATCTGCATTGATATGGACACACTAAACCAAACTTGTATTGGAGAAATGGTTAGGGGTGGTATCTGCATTAATATGGACACACTAAACCAAACTCATATTGGAGAAATGGTTAGGGGTGGTATCTGCATTGATATGGACACACTAAACCAAACTCATATTGGAGAAATGGTTAGGGGTGGTATCTGCATTGATATGGACACACTAAACCAAACTCATATTGGAGAAATGGTTAGGGGTGGTATCTGCATTGATATGGACACACTAAACCAAACTCATATTGGAGAAATGGTTAGGGGTGGTATCTACATTGATATGGACACACTAAACCAAACTCATATTGGAGAAATGGCTAGGGGTGGTATCTACATTGATATGGACACACTAAATCAAACTCATATTGGAGAAATGGTTAGGGGTGGTATCTGCATTGATATGGACACACTAAACCAAACTCATATTGGAGAAATGGTTAGGTGGTATCTACATTGATATGGACACACTAAACCAAACTCATATTGGAGAAATGGTTAGGGGTGGTATCTACATTGATATGGACACACTAAACCAAACTCATATTGGAGAAATGGTTAGGGGTGGTATCTACATTGATATGGACACACTAAACCAAACTCATATTGGAGAAATGGTTAGGGGTGGTATCTGCATTGATATGGACACACTAAACCAAATTCATATTGGAGAAATGGTTAGGGGTGGTATCTACATTGATATGGACACACTAAACCAAACTCACATTGGAGAAATGGTTAGGGGTGGTATCTACATTGATATGGACACACTAAACCAAACTCATATTGGAGAAATGGTTAGGGGTGGTATCTGCATTGATATGGACACACTAAACCAAACTCATATTGGAGAAATGGTTAGGGTGGTATCTACATTGATATGGACACACTAAACCAAACTCACATTGGAGAAATGGTTAGGGTGGTATCTACATTGATATGGACACACTAAACCAAACTCATATTGGAGAAATGGTTAGGGGTGGTATCTGCATTGATATGGACACTAAACCAAACTTGTATTGGAGAAACGGTTAGGGTGGTATCTACATTGATATGGACACACTAAACCAAACTCATATTGGAGAAATGGTTAGGGTGGTATCAACATTGATATGGACACTCTAAACCAAACTCATATTGGAGAAATGGTTAGGGGTGGTATCTACATTGATATGGACACACTAAACCAAACTCATATTGGAGAAATGGTTAGGGGTGGTATCTACATTGATATGGACACACTAAACCAAACTCATATTGGAGAAATGGTTAGGGGTGGTATCAACATTGATATGGACACACTAAACCAAACTCATATTGGAGAAATGGTTAGGGGTGGTATGTACATTGATATGGACACACTAAACCAAACTCACATTGGAGAAATGGTTAGGGGTGGTATCTACATTGATATGGACACACTAAACCAAACTCATATTGGAGAAATGGTTAGGGGTGGTATCTGCATTGATATGGACACACTAAACCAAACTTGTATTGGAGAAACGGTTAGGGGTGGTATCTACATTGATATGGACACACTAAACCAAACTCATATTGGAGAAATGGTTAGGGGTGGTATCAACATTGATATGGACACTCTAAACCAAACTCATATTGGAGAAATGGTTAGGGGTGGTATCTACATTGATATGGACACACTAAACCAAACTCATATTGGAGAAATGGTTAGGGGTGGTATCTACATTGATATGGACACACTAAACCAAACTCATATTGGAGGAATGGTTAGGGGTGGTATCTACATTGATATGGACACACTAAACCAAACTCATATTGGAGAAATGGTTAGGGGTGGTATCTGCATTGATATGGACACACTAAACCAAACTCATATTGGAGAAATGGTTAGGGGTGGTATCTACATTGATATGGACACACTAAACCAAACTCATATTGGAGAAATGGTTAGGGTGGTATCTACATTGATATGGACACACTAAACCAAACTCATATTGGAGAAATGGTTAGGGTGGTATCTGCATTGATATGGACACTCTAAACCAAACTCATATTGGAGAAATGGTTAGGGGTGGTATCTACATTGATATGGACACACTAAACCAAACTCATATTGGAGAAATGGTTAGGGGTGGTATCTGCATTGATATGGACACACTAAACCAAACTCATATTGGAGAAATGGTTAGGGGTGGTATCTACATTGATATGGACACACTAAACCAAACTCATTTTGGAGAAATGGTTAGGGGTGGTATCTGCATTGATATGGACACTCTAAACCAAACTCATTTTGGAGAAATGGTTAGGGGTGGTATCTGCATTGATATGGACACACTAAACCAAACTCATATTGGAGAAATGGTTAGGGATGGTATCTACATTGATATGGATACACTAAACCAAACTCATATTGGAGAAATGGTTAGGGGTGGTATCTGCATTGATATGGACACACTAATCCAAACTCATATTGGAGAAATGGTTTGGGGTGGTATCTACATTGATATGGACACACTAAACCAAACTCATATTGGAGAAATGGTTAGGGGTGGTATCTGCATTAATATGGACACACTAAACCAAACTCATTTTGGAGAAATGGCTAGGGGTGGTATCTGCATTAATATGGACACACTAAACCAAACTCATATTGGAGAAATGGTTAGGGGTGGTCTCTGCATTGATATGGACACACTAAACCAAACTCATATTGGAGAAATGGTTAGGGGTGGTATATGCATTTATATGGACACACTAAACCAAACTCATATTGGAGAAATGGTTTGGGGTGGTATCTACATTGATATGCACACACTAAACCAAACTCATATTGGAGAAATGGTTAGGGGTGGTATCTGCATTGATATGGACACACTAAACCAAACTCATATTGGAGAAATGGTTAGGGGTGGTATCTGCATTGATATGGACACACTAAACCAAACTCATATTGGAGAAATGGTTAGGGGTGGTATCTACATTAATATGGACACACTAAACCAAACTCATATTGGAGAAATGGTTAGGGGTGGTATCTGCATTGATATGGACACACTAAACCAAACTCATATTGGAGAAATGGTTAGGGGTGGTATCTGCATTGATATGGACACACTAAGCCAAACTCATATTGGAGAAATAGTTAGGGGTGGTATCTACATTAATATGGACACACTAAACCAAACTCATATTGGAGGAATGGTTAGGGGTGGTATCTGCATTGATATGGACACACTAAACCAAACTCATATTGGAGAAATGGTTAGGGGCGGTAGCTGCATTGATATGGACACTCTAAACCAAACTCATTTTGGAGAAATGGTTAGGGGTGGTATCTGCATTGATATGGACACACTAAACCAAACTCATATTGGAGGAATGGTTAGGGGCGGTAGCTGCATTGATATGGACACTCTAAACCAAACTCATTTTGGAGAAATGGTTAGGGGTGGTATCTGCATTGATATGGACACTCTAAACCAAATTCACATTGGAGAAATGGTTAGGGGTGGTATCTACATTGATATGGACACACTAAACCAAACTCATATTGGAGAAATGGTTAGGGGTGGTATCTACATTGATATGGACACTCTAAACCAAACTCATATTGGAGAAATGGTTAGGGGTAGTATCTGCATTGATATGGACACACTAAACCAAACTCATTTTGGAGAAATGGCTAGGGGTGGTATCTGCATTAATATGGACACACTACACCAAACTCATATTGGAGAAATGGTTAGGGGTGGTATCTGCATTGATATGGACACACTAAACCAAACTCATATTGGAGAAATGGTTAGGGGTGGTATCTACATTAATATGGACACACTAAACCAAACTCATATTGGAGAAATGGTTAGGGGTGGTATCTGCATTGATATGGACACACTAAACCAAACTCATATTGGAGAAATGGTTAGGGGTGGTATCTGCATTAATATGGACACACCAAACCAAACTCATTTTGGAGAAATGACTAGGGGTGGTATCTGCATTGATATGGACACACTAAACCAAACTCATATTGGAGAAATGGTTAGGGGTGGTATCTACATTGATATGGACACACTAAACCAAACTCATATTGGAGAAATGGTTAGGGGTGGTATCTACATTGATATGGACACACTAAACCAAACTCATATTGGAGAAATGGTTAGGGGTGGTATCTGCATTGATATGGACACACTAAACCAAACTTGTATTGGAGAAACGGTTAGGGGTGGTATCTACATTGATATGGACACACTAAACCAAACTTGTATTGGAGAAATGGTTAGGGGTGGTATATGCATTAATATGGACACACTAAACCAAACTCATATTGGAGAAATGGTTAGGGGTGGTATCTACATTGATATGGACAAAAGTAAACCAAACTCATTTTGGAGAAATGGTTAGGGGTGGTATCTACATTGATATGGACACACTAAACCTAACTCATATTGGAGAAATGGTTAGGGTGGTACCTGCATTGATATGGACACACTAAACCAAACTCATTTGGAGAAATGGTTAGGTTGTATCTGCATTGATATGGACACACTAAACCAAACTCATATTGAGAAATGGTTAGGGGTGGTATCTGCATTGATATGGACACACTAATCCAAACTAATATTGGAAAAATGGTTAGGGTGGTATCTACATTGATATGGACACTCTAAACCAAACTCATATTGGAGAAATGGTTAGGGGTGGTATCTACATTGATATGGATACTCTAAACCAAAATCATTTGAGAGGAAGGGTAAGGGATGGTATGTATGTTGATATGGGCACAGTGAACCACAATTGTGAGGGAGGCAGGGTTAGGGGTGGTATTTACATTGATATGGGAAAAGTGAACCAAAATCATTTTGGATGAAGGGTAAGGGGTGGTTTTTACATTGATATGGACACAGTGAACCACAATTGTGTGGGAGGCAGGATTAGGGGTGGTCTCTACATTGATATGGGCACTGTTCACCAAAATTATTTAGGAAGAAGCAGAAAGGTGGTAACTTCAGTGCTTCGAGACTCTTTAAGTTCCCATGCAGACCAACTTTTTGTCTGAAAATTTCATCGGCCATTATCGGTATATCTGCTACATGTACTTCATGTGAGCGTTAAAGGAATAGTTCAGGGGACTCGTTGTCCGTCTTATATGAAAAAGGACTTAAAAGAAACAAAACAGTGAACAGGTAAATAAAGCATTCAAAAATTCGCCTGTTAATCAGGGGCGTAAACAGTAAACACCGGGTTGTGGGGAGTTATTTGGAGACTTTTCTACAAGGAGGCAGTTTTGTTAAATGGGATGCTAACTTGAGGCCGTCAGTATCTCATATCCCCCTACCACACCCCTAGTAAAATGGCCTACTAACGCATCTGAGGAGGATATTTACGTTTAAAATTTAGTATCATTTCTGTAGAAACGACTAAAATAACACTAGCTGTACGTCACATCCTCAGATTCATCATTAGTCTTTATGTATTCTACCATATGTTGTCCCATGATTTTGTTGCTTAAAACCCATTGGATACTTTCAGGAAAGCAGTAAAACAGAATCTAGTGAGGGTAATTAAACTTTGTCAAAATTTACCAAAAATAATTCAAATAGTAAAAAAAAAAAACATTCATTAAAATACAGTTGTCAGTTGTCGTCTCTAAGGTACAAGGTAAATGAAATTCAAATCCTGTGTTTTGATTGGTCGAAACACAATGGTAAAATGTACAATTACATTGATAGGCCAATCATTGTATTGTACGCCGCCACATTTTAATCCAAATAGATGACCTTTTAATACATTGATAACACATTGATACAATTGTGGGTATCAGTGCGTCAATTGCCAACTTTCCATTACTACACAAGTCATTTCCACACACGTAAGATATGTACGACAGCTTTAAGCTTCAATATCTCCATAATGGGATAAGATATTGAAGTTAGTTTCTTCACCATTTTGCTTCGATTGAAGTCCTCTTTCATATAAGATAAACTTATTTGTTACTTTAAAGGTAAATATTGTATCTGTTTGTTTCCGGGGTACAATGCACTTGATAAAAATACAGTACATTATCCCGGGGCATCGGGACTGTAGAGAAGCTTAAATGTAGAGGAGTTGTATCATGTACTTCGTTGTTATATTGTTGTCGAAGTTCAAGGCCATCTCTATATTTAAACGATACTGGTTGGCCTATCAATATAAGTGCACATTGTACCAACCAATCAGTGTAAGTGCACATTATTTTGACCAACCAAAACACAGGAATTGAAATCAATTTATCTCCACGTTAAAACGATAAATGGCTTTTAAACGAAGCCTCCACATACAACTGTGCAATATCTGAAATTGCATTTTTAGATTCATTTAATTGCCTTATTGATGAAAACGTATGTTAAAGATAATTACTATATTTTGTGAATTAACTCAGTTATCAAGAAATCGTTTTTTTTTTAAAGCGATGTGTTTTTCCACAGTATTATTCAAGTCGCATGCCCGGTACTTGAAATATTATCGATGGACCTGGGACGTAGGAGGGTAACTCCTGTGAAAAGGGAGGAAAGCATAGACTTTTTAAGATACTAACTGGGAGAGTGGAAATTCCCCAACCCAGTAGTGATTTTTTTGACCCTAGGAAAAAATCACTATGAAATGAATATATTGTATGTAAATTCTAATAATAAGTCACTCAAGTGATGGCCACATGCCATTCCAGAGCCTGTAATTTAACATTTTTGAAAAAGTGTTCTCTTAATTCTCGCTTTTAAGGGTATGTGATATATTTTTATCACTGAATTGTAGTCTTTGTAACACTGGCGGAAAGTGTTTTTACATGAATGAAAATGCAACATTCAAATAATGTCCAGACTTTATAAATTATGTAAAGAGATCATATCCATTCTACATGATTTTCCCTGCTCCCCCCCCCCCAACTGACCCCCTTCCTTTCACTCCATATTTCTTTTTTAAAGGCACTGCAGGAAAGAACCCCATAACCTTTCGGTGACAAGCGGACAATTTTCTTTTAGTAAGGCTTGTTTGAGTAAAACTCTGGTACCATTTAAGCGCGAAGAAACCTCATAACTGGAAAGGTAATTTTTCTAAGAGGGGAGACCATCCTACCCTGATTCCGAGTTCCCTGCTTATTTTGGCACTTAAAGATTTCTAACCATTTTTGTTTTGGTCAATGAAAACTGATCACACGAAAACAATTAGACACTCGGGTAGATAATCTTTTGCCTAAAGGTGCAAAACATTACATTTTATAATTATGAATTACCTTTCTGTAAATTTTTCAGAAATCTAAATAATTAAATTTTGATATAGCATCTTTTAGTATATGAAAAAAAAATATGTTATGGAGGTAGGGAAATTCAGTTAAGGAAATCCCACTCTAAAAATACATGTCTCATTAACCAATCTTATAAAGCAGCCCTGACATAACATGATAATACTGCCGCCATTTTTATCATGTTTTCACTTAGTAATGTAACACCCAAAATAACGTACATGTAGCTTTAAGCCATTTATTTCTCTAATGAATAGGTTGATATAAAAATCCAGTTACAGACTCTACTCCCTTATACTGCTTAGGACTGCATGATACTTTCATTGCATACCAAATAACCAATTGAGGAAACGACTCCTGTAAAACGACATTTAACACGACATGTAAGTTATGTTCTTTTGGAAGTATTAGTATACAGTTCATATGCTTGCAAAGCGGTGGGGTGGGGAGGGGGTAAATATTTAAACAATATTAATGTATGTTAATGTTATAAAATATTAATGATTTTAAAAATATGTGAAAACTTACCTTTTTAGAGCTGCCTTTTATTAGATCATTAGGATTGTATATTTATATATATATATATATATATATATATATATATATATATATATATATATATATATATATATATATATATATATATATATATATATATATATATATATATATATATATATATATATATATATATATATATATATATATATATATATATATATATATATATATATATATATATATATATATATATATATATATATATATATACATATATATATATATATATATATATATATATATATATATATATATATATATATATATATATATATATATATATATATATATATATATATATATATATATATATATATATATATATATATATATATATATATATATATATATATATATTATATATATATATATTGATAAAGTCCATTTTTACAATGAATTTGAACTTTCTAACTAATTTAAACATTTTTACATTTATAAACCTTTTTATTTATCTGTATTTTTAACAATTAATTTATTGTTTTTTTCTTGACTTGTATGTTTTTATTGTAAAGCGCCTTAGAGCAATTTTATATTGGATAAGGCGCTATATAAATTATGTAAAATAAAAACAAAATAATAGATAATATTTCACCAAATAGTATAAACCAATTTTCGGACAAACTCTGACAAAGTTGCTTTTGGGATATAGTTTCACTAACGCTATGATTTACACGAGGATGGCCATGCCGCAACCTCTACTATAATCACAACCGCTATTGTAAAAATTGTTGCAATAGCGGTCGCAGTTTTTGCTACATTATGATTGACCCGTTGCAACCGCTATTGTAATAACAACCGCTCTTGTAATAACAATCGCTATTGTAATAACAACCGCTATTGTATTACAATAGCAGTTGAAATTACAATAGCGGTTGCGACATGACCCACAAGGGCGGACTGGATACACTCGACCAGTGTCGTAGCGCAGTGGGGCTACACTGGGCAATGTCCGGGCCTCCAACCCCAAGGTCGTTTTCCAGCAAAAATAAATCAAAACAAAAAGAACAATCTGAAAGTAACTTAATTTCCCAACGAACTAAAAAAAGGTATAAGAGAGATAGATAATTTGTATCAATTATTCAGTCAAGACTCTCTAAGTTCTCTATAATTGGACCTGGGTCCCCTTGATCAGTACAAATATGTCCCTAATCGTTTGTTTTGACTGAGGTCCCATGCAGTCAGTCTAAAGAGACGACACGAATCGAAATAGGCTCCTATGCCTATGCATGAAAACAAACAAAATATCATAAATACGGGGATATAGAAGCCGGGATCCCGCGATAAATACCAATAGGCCCCATTGTCGCCTGTTTAGATTGTGCCCCATAGCATTTTTTAACATACTAACTGGGAACGCAAATGCCCCACTCTTTATGACTGCCTCCATTGGTGAGGTTTTTGGCCCATATATGGGGCGTTGAGTTTTTGTTTTAGTTGTCTATTATGCATTTTAATTTGTTAGTAAACTATAAATTAAAGTTTACAAATTGCATAATAAGACCCTCATATTGTTCTTATTAATGTGTCTCTAAAATCCAATTTTACCACCTCAAAATTGCTGAAATTATGTTGGCGGCAGTGGGGGGCCTTCCAACCAGTTGTTACGCCACTGTAGTCGGCAAGTCCGACGGTAGGGAGAGAAATGTGAAGATTAAGCCCGCAACTCAAAAAGTACCCTTTTTTATACTGACAGCAAATTTTCGGAAACGCTTTTCTGTATTACAATTTGGGATAAACATTCCATTTTTAAAATAACATTTTGAAGACCTGTTAATCGTGTTCTGGAAGAATACTAGTTTTGCATTTGATGCTTATTCGATGACTGTGTACTGTTGTAAGAATATCTACCAATACATAAGCGGTAACAAACTTTCTGCATTGGGCTAGAACAAATACCCAAATTATTATGAAATTAAACGAATATAAGAGTTACTCAGAGATGCGAATTTCGCCGTCGCAAATTAAAAGTTCTCTTACATGCAAGTTCAATTAAAAACTTTTGAGATATTAAGATTAACCAGTGTTAATGATATTCTATGAATAGTATGAGACGTATTAAATCAAAATTTGGGTGCTAAGCCCCTAACTGCTAGGAGGAAAAACAAACGGCCCACCAGGGAGGGCTGTAATAACCCTGATTGAGGTCCTGAATAGTAACCACAGGAGGCTAGAAAACTATTTGGCATGTTTGGTCACGGTAGTGTGTAATCTATAATTTCATCGCACTTTTCCCCACAAAGACTTTATCGTACTTATCTAAGTTAAAGGGCCCTTTACCGAATTTTCAATTAAGCATAGGACCCAAAAGCATGAGTCCTATGGACTTATTGCGGCCCGGGTTTCTTGAGTAGAGTACGCTCAGATGGTTTCCTTTTGGCTATTTAAAAAACAATAATAATCTATATATTTCTTAGAAGACCCCAAGTTTGTTTTGTTTTTAGACCAAAGGCGGTTGGGATTCAAAATTGTTCCCGGGAACTTAATAATAGGGGAACAGCAAACACAACATCAGCAATTCAAAACGATAACTAGATAACGACAATGATAACATTCGCAGAAAGAATTCACACTTTTTTTAGCTTCTTCACGTAGATTTTGCACATTTATTTTCCATATGAGTATACTTTCCCACAAAGTCACCCTACAACCATCAGTAAACCCAATTCATCATAAAAGCGATTGCTTATTATTCAAGAATGATATAAAATTCAGATGGTATGACTTGCTTTCGTCTTAAATCAATATTTGTGAGGAATATAATTCTCCACTGCTGGTTACGTTTTCCATACTTTGCGTGTATGTTTATAAATCTGAAAATATTGGTGTAATGAATGCTTTTGTTACAAATGACAAGAAGAATGCTTTAGAATTTCCAGATTAACTCTGATACCAAAATTACAGTAGGGAAAAACAACATTTGTTCGTTGAAACAAGGCCTGGTTGAAACAAACAATACGTGGCAACAAATCGATGACCATAGAGCCATGAGTAGCAGCTGAAGAAAAAAAATCAAACATCACGGATCCGAGTCAGACATCACCATGGGCTTTTCACTATTTGATTTTGTAATAACCATCAGTTTAATGAGAATTTGTTATGTAAAATATTAATTTTCCACATTTATTCACAACGGTCCCATCCACTTACCAGGCTTCCACGTTTGAGCCCAGAATTTGAGTATGTCGGATAAACTTGTATATTGCAAAGAAATTACTTTTTTACTTATATTGTTCAATATCTTCTTTTCGCTTCATATATTTTCAGCAAAGCCATACATCAAAAGGTTCCCCGGAAATTGTCCTGGAATCAAGGTGGGCCAGTCCGCATATTTTTTTTAGACCATCCTTACTATCTGACTATCTTGTGATTTTACGTTGTTTTAGATACTAACAAAGCAGCCTCAGATCTACCGATCCCTGAGGCGATCGCCCGACTGGTCAGCCCGCCCCTGGAATGGCTGGTGTACGCATGACCTCACTATACACATTTTCGGCATTCCATTGAGACACTGTGGCTTAATTTAACACATTTCATTTTGCCACACGTTTGTTGTTTCTTGTTGTCACACCTTTTGTTGTTGTCGTCGAGTCTACTGTACGTGTGGAAACATAATGTAGACGGTTCTTGCCCTCAGGGGCATAGTCAAGAAGCGACGCTTTGTCGGAGGGAGGATGAACAACAAAACGTTTGAGGGGACCAATTTGTTTTCATCATAACACCAATTTGGTCTTAGACATTACTTCGCACAATAAGAAAGATAGATCTATGTCACCCCCCTCCTTCCCCCTCTCCAGATAGCCCTTACAAGAAAAACTTGAGTCAAACTATATTTGTTACCTTTCTTGTGCGAAATGAAGTCAATTTTGACGAAAAAGTGTTGAAACGTTTCTTCGAATAGAACGAAATTATCGACAAAATGCATTCAAGCTCGAAACAACAATGTTCATGGAAACAATTATCGGAGTAGCAAGGGGGTTGAAAGTGGCGATAACCTCCTCCTTCTCGAAACGAAAAAAAGAAACGAGAGAAAAAATTAAGGCCATCAGCATTTCTCCTCTGGAATCTTTTATCTTAAAAGATCTATAATTTTGATTCTGGGAAGGGTGGGGGAATCGCGAACACGGTGGAATGCCGAACAGAGCAATATACGAAAAAGTAGTTGTGTTGGCGATAACACTTTCACGGTGTCATCCCGTCCTTATCATTAGCGCAGCAAATAACATGCGGTCCCATCTCTTGGTTGTTTTCGACAAGAAAAATATTAAAACGACTAAGAGCAGATTTCAAAATGTCTGACCTTTTCACTTATATCACATATGTTGGTACCAGAATGAAGTTAGATAGGCAAAAATTAAATAGAATATATTTTGTACAATCTATACAAATTACCTATGCGTATCGTTAGCTCCACGTAGTATCTTTTCCACATATCATTTGAAACAACATGTGGGATAAAATAACTGGCATGAACTGGGGTAATGGCAATCGAGTGTTCACCATGGTATGGCGATAGAGTGTTCGCCATTTTTCAGGATAAATAATACGCATGGATTAATGTAATCCAAACACGCTGTCACTAGTGTTCGTCATTTCCTTGCACGATGGGGAAAATCCGAAAGCGTCATAAAAATACAAATCAGTATAACTTCAAACTAAGACAACCACCTATTATCCGGATCACGCTGCCAGGAGGTCTTACAGTGTAGAACGTAAGTGGATACTATAGGTTTGATAGGCCCTACTACTATTGAGATAAAAGCGTTTAAAATATTTTCGTGATTCCCCCATGCTCCCCCAAATATTCTGAGATTGTAAGTCACAGACTCATACTCGACTACAAAAACACTTGTACCATCTGAAGTGCGTGCATAATTGCATAATCCACACTTAAAATGGCCACCATCTAGATTTAATCTGGTAATTATATGATGTTAGTCTCCATATGACTGTATGAAGAATCTCAAATTTTGTTGAATTTTCTTATTTAAAACTCCCCATCCCTCATGAAACACTTAAAAATTGCAATATAAATTCCCTAACAATCCATTTCCTGCAAAAGGAAATTCAAAATCTTGCTTCATTTAAGCAAGTTCATGATGCTTGTTTTTCCTAAACTAATCTAATAAAGCAGTTTTACATATAACAGGATATCATAACCGCCATCCTCCTTCTATTTTGCCGTATCAATCTAAAACCATGTGTTCGAATAAACTCAATATGTTTTTATATATATATACCTAATACCAGTAACAGACAGACAGAAAGAGTGCGAGATGACACTTCAATTTGTATGTACATTAAATCTACATGAAATCGCAAACTTGTTGTCTCCTCAACCAATCTGATAAAGCTGTTCTAAACAGCAGGAGATCTAAAAGGGCACAAACTAGCTGTAGTCTGTAAGTTTATTGATCTATCGATTCCCATATACTTTTCAGAAGACCTTTTTCTTTGAACAAATATTAAATTTGTTAATGGTTTGTTGCGCAAATATTTGTTTTCTTTTGTTTTTCCTGTTTAAATGGCTCACGATAAAACCAGACAGGTGCTATTGCTATTCTTAACGTATCTTTGAGTATCCACGATTAGTAAGAATGGGACGCAGATCAAGCCTTTCCACAAGATGGCTACCGTTTTGTGCTCGATGCGTGTTTTACTTTCTGTCTTCAGGCTCTATGAAATCCTTCGGCGTTTTAATAGAATCCACGGTAAACGCTGGAGGTTACCTACATCTAGTTGTTGGTGGTGCATTTACCTTATCCAAGTTATGCTATACGCTTGCATGTGAGTATTTATATTATATTTCTTATCTTAGATCTGGCTTTAATATGATTATGACTTTGAATTTCCAGTACCTGGCTCATTTAACTTCCCTGATTTGACCAAAAAGAAAAAGATATATTCTGCAGTTTGGAGTGATTTTATAAGGTAGCAGGGGATTGTTGGTAAAAGAAGAAATAACCAAAACATTCAAAGCTATCGGTTTTGTATCATTTTCACGTATGTTCGACTGACACTTTCTGAAAGTGGTGTTTCAGTATAATATAAGATAATTGGATTAATTTGTTAGTCATAAACCATCAAATTTTCATTTCAGTTCCATTCATCGAGCCGCTGTTAAATGAATTTGGTTATCGGAGGGTGACGTGCACAGGCGGGGTGATGGTTTTCATAGGATATGTGATGCTTTCTAGATCAGGAGACGGTCTTATTTATTTACTCATATCATGTTGCATCATTGGTATGTATACACGTAGAAAGTTAACATTTCTTCACACATATCAAAACAAGTGGGCTATTCGTTCAATTTGTTCCTTTCTTCATATATCTGGATTATATTTTACAAACAGGTAATAATTTGGTTACAATGCGTATACGTAAGTGAGTTGAGGGTACCGTCATCTAGTCGTTGAGAGAGGGTCAACCCTTCGTTGAAAAGGGTCAAACTTCCGTCTACGCATACGTCCAAGCATTGCCAAAAATATGTCAGCGTTCTGAAACTGCTAAAATGGTACGTCAGCAGTACGTCCACACTGGATGATTGATCGAAAGTCCTGAAAACACGATAAGCCAGACTTCATGGCAAAAGTCGTTTCAAAAGTAATACGCGGTTTGTGATACCACCTCTCGTTTGTCCTTTCTCCTTTTAATGGTTTGTATAAGATTGAGATTTTGTACGAAAAAGAAACCAATTTGAGGTTGTGGGGATGTTTTGTATTGATAAATTCTCCTCACAGGGAAATATACACATTCTGATCGATCTTCTGACGAGATAAAACTAGGCGTGGCTTTAGAGCCCTTTGGAACAAGCGAAGCAACAGAGAGTTCCCTGTTACAATAACATATATATGCTCCATGTGCAATATAGTACTATATACAAGAGAGAAGTGTTGTGGGATTCGAGGCTGGACTCACGCACGTTTGTACATAGAGGCGGCCCGCAATTGGATGGGGTAAACCCTAATGCATGCAAGAAATCCTATTTTTGGAATATAAGATGATTGTATCAGTAGAACGTTTGTAGTCAATGATGAAATGTCTGGGTTCCGTAAACGTAAATTATGTATGAAGATATACTTTTGCAATATATGGATTAAAATTTAAAGAAACCTTTATATGTAAATATTCTAAAGGCTGCCATGAAACAAATCCATAACGTCTTCTTTGCGCTCACGTTGAGAGTAAAACATTTACCTGTTCTGGTAAACCGCTATAAAAACTTGTTCATTGTTATAAACTTACAGAAAATATTGATTGGGTCTTTTTCATTTTATTAAATGGTTTCTTCAGTACTTAGTTTCCTAGTTATGGCTTATTCACTTGGTTAAAAATGTGACCTGAGGTCGTCAGACCGCATAGCAGCCGTGCTCATTCACCCCGTATTGGAGTGAAAACAAAGCGATCCGCTGTGTTTGTTTATATGCCCTACGTACCGCACACAGTAAACGCATACGGACTTGCCCACGTGTTACGCGCATAGGTTTGTTTTCACTCCAGCAAATGACGTCATCTCCCGGATTTGACGTGGCACCAAGCAAGTGAATAGAGTCACTTTAATACTTTTAATATATGCGAAGATTCTGATACACCAGGTTAATCGTTGTTAAAGATATTACGGTTGCTTTTTTAAATTGTATTCGGTCGTGAGCCTCAGTCTGTGTCATCGATCACTTTGAAGGTTTTTTCCAAGGATCTATTTCAGCAGGTGCCAGGGACTAATAAGTGTTATTGTCAGTACAGAGACACTACCCTCCTTTCAAAATATTATGAAATATTTAAACATTGATATATTTGCAAAAAAAAAACTGATAATTATAACACTGACGACATTAAAAAAAAAAAAATCAATTTTTGAATGATAAGGCTACAAAATAATAAAAGCATGTCTTTAAAATTCATTTGAAGGATATTTTCAAAATTGACAACAGCTGTCACTATACCGTTTAAGACAATATTCTGACAACAACAAAAAATGATAAGAAAACGGTTAACCTGTTTAAGTTGTAAATGTTATTTAATTCCTGTATCGTTTTTATATAAAAACTCACTGTGATATGCCATTTTCGAAACGTTTACTTTCTATGCTTAAGAAGGAGGGAGAAGGATTCAACATTGCTTCGACCCCATAGAACTAAATTATCGAGAATACTGAGCTCGGTCGACCAATGAAGCCAACATGTATTTCTGAGTCACCGAAATCGTTTCCCCATTGACTGCAATGATAACAAATTATAAAAATCACAGGACAACATAGATTTTACCCGATGATACAACAACTTTCGTAACATATTTGGAAAAGAAAAAAAATCGAAGCGACAGATTTTTAACAAAATGGATTTATCATTGGATTCAACAGGAAAAATCGCGCTTTTGGTGACTTCCATCAATCAGTCAATACATGTTGGCTTTACTCACTAACACAGCGGTCACTGGGAGCTCAGCATTCTCCTTAATCGTACGACCACATATACTACTGGAAGTAAAGGATGGTAATCAAGGTTTCCTTTCTTTTGTGGAGGGTGTAAGAGTAAATTAAGGTTGAAATCAAATTAATGAGATCATGGACCTATAAGACTTTCCTATGCCATTCCTTTATTATTATTTTATCTGTAAAATATTAGCTCTACTAAGGTTGTATAGTGGCCTTGTTGTTCTGGGTATTCCGTCTGTAACGTCCTAAAAAGTATTACATTTCTTGAACCTATTCAGTAACAAACATTGTATTCCTACAGGTCTTGGTGAAGTAATATGTGGAATATCATCTGTATCATGCCTAAAAGAACACTTTCCTACGGACTTCGATCGAATACAATCGTTAACGTTGCCATCCATATTTCTTGGTATATTCGCCCTTCCACTGTTTCTTGAGTTTGCCATAAAAATGTATGGACGCGAATGGGGAATAATCATGTTCGGTGCACTAATGTCCAACTATGTGGTAGTTGGGGTTCTCTTGCGATCAGCTAGTAACATCTCAGATGACAACAAGGGAATAAAACGCAATGAAACAAGTATGAGAAAAGACAGTAATATTGATGGACTGACTTCTCCTTCCGAGGAAACCAAACTTGTAGAAAGAACGAAAGTCATCAGGGATGACGAAACATTCCGAAACATGATATCTCTTCATCCTAACTTCGGTTTGTTTATTGTTTTTTATTGCAATGCGATTGTCATATATAACACTTGGGCAATTTTCCTAGTGCCATTTGCCCAAACAAAAGGTTTGGAACTACATAAGGCTGTACTGTTATCGGCAGTAGCAGGAATTTCGGGACTTATCGGAAAGTTCGTCTCAATAGGGTTGTTTTACATGAGATGGAACAATTGTCCTACTGTTTTTGTTTTGCCGGGAGCTCTTCTTTGTCTTGACTTTTTCCGTCAGTTTAATCTGGTACGACGAAGTATCACTCTGGATCTTCTCCCTTACAAGTGGTTTTCTCTTGGCTATGATTACGGCTATGTTGGATGGATGTTTTCAGTATCATGTGTGCCACTTACACTTTCGAAAAGCAATGATGACTACTTTAGCGTTCGTGGGAATCTCGGTTTTCATATTTGCTGTGTTTACTGGTAAGTCTTTGGTTGATATCAGTATTCTTCTGAAAATATGTTTGAACCAACGGTCACTCAGTATATAATGCGTTTTAAAGAAGCAAAAAAGCAATGTAAGTTGGTTTGCTGGGGATCAGGGAGCCAGTAAATTACAGTGATGTGTGAAAAAAGTTGTCTTGTCTGAAAAGTCTGATATAACGCTAAAAATTCTTATCATTTCTTGTACACTTCATCACTTCAGCTCCACTAGTACTTTTGTATTAAGACACTACATATCAATGCAAAATGGTTAAAAAGCATTTGCAACTTATCAATTTCAAAATATGTAATTGACTGCTACACTTTTGCGATGAAAATTGTTATGATACCTGAAAACGCCGGAAAGTCGTTCATTATTTGTGGGAATTACGCTTGCAAGTTTCCAGTACATCAAATACCTAACCATTTTTACACAACGTATATACGTAATGTATACACACTAAAAAAACATGCCATGGTGAGAACAAAAAGAAGTATTCTAATAAGGCCACTAAGGTATGAATATATGATTCCATAAATAGTATGTATCGAACACAAGTAATGTCATTTTGAACCCCACCCCCAATTATTTGGGGTTCCATATAACCCTGATATTAAACATGCATCAAACCGCTACTTAAATTAGTTAATAAAAACATCAACATTCCGGCGAAATAATCAACTTTCTCTTTATATTCAATTACCGTTTCTGTAGTGCTTATATGCTCGATGTATAGTGCTACGTTATAACAAATGCCACAATTGTGGCCAAAAGTAGTTAGGACAAATTCCAACTCTCTTCGATCAATATTGAAAGTCGCATTTTATTTTTGCAAAGCGCATAACATTGCATGGGAAAGGTGTGTTGTTGGAAATGCGGGTCATAACGTCGCCTAATGTTACGCCGAAGAAATATCAATTCTTAAGTCGTAACAATTCCATTTCATACTTCTAAAATAGGTCGCTAATTGGCTGTTTCCTTTAGACGTACGAATAGATATAATTTTACGCGTGAAAACTAATTTTCTTTACGTCTAAAGGAAACAACCAATCAACTAATTTTCTATTTTTACGTCTAAAGGAAACAACCAATCAGCAACCCTGTTTTAGACATATGCAATGATATTGTTACATCGTAAGAAACTATTGTTACGACGTAAGAATTGATTTTTCTTAGACGAAAAAATACGTCTGAAAATTAGTTTTGACGCTTAAAATTATGTCTATCCTTACGCCTAAAGGAAACAAGCCAATTAGCGACCCGTTTTAGACGCATGAAATGGAATTGTTAGGACGTAAGAAATTATTGTTACGGCGTAAGAAATATATTTTTCTTCGGCGTAGCATTAGAAGACGTTACGACCCACATGGCCAACCATAAAGGTGGGGCAAAATGGTGTTTAAACGTTTTGAGCGATTTTGTCCCAACACTTTTGGCTACGATTATAGAAAACACCATGTTTAACCCCAAACAAAACACCGCGTTGGCAAAAAATAAAACAAATTGTTTTGCTTTTCTCAAGCTGCTCGTATGGACTCCACAATGGCTACCACACTCCACTAATATCGCCTTCATTCATTAGATATCTTGCCCCGTGCCCCATAACTTATATGAATAAAAGTTAGAGGCGTTGTTTGAAATCAATTAGTTCGAAAAACTCTATGACAATTTTTAAACGAAAAGTATTGTCCCATAAATACATTCAGAAGTGAACGCCGCCGTGCGGCATCGTCATTTCCGTTTTTCAATATCCCCTACTGATCGCAAGAAATCTGCGATGTTAGCAATCACACATCCGTCGGACAGAACGTAGGGGCCTACATGTGTTATCAATAACATAACAGATTATCGCAATTTATAAAGAAAATTGAAAACCGGAAGTGACGTTACCAGCAAGCGGCGTTCACTTCTGAATCTATTTATGGAACCATACCTTTTCCTTCTTTTTTTACAGTTCCGGGAGAGACTTTTATTTTCAGGATAATTGATGTCATTCAAATCAGCGGCCTAATCATTATATTTTCAACAATCCAAGAAAATAAGAGATTATCTTGGATTCCCAAAAATGATCTTGTACTGTTTTAAAAATCAATGTTGAATTGGAAGCATAATTACTTATACTGAATTCTGCACCCTTATGATTCTTCTAACCATTGTTTCTGTATTTCTTTTTATTACAGGAGGTATTTACGACCTGACCGGATCGTATGATATTATGTTTGGATGTTTGAGCTTGCTATCTTTATTATTTGCTCTTCTTGGAGGTATTTTGGAGCATATGAGAACTGATGTGATTGAGTGCACCGATATAGATCCATGATTTTGAATACGGCAACTAACTATAAATCTTTTTAGTACATTAACTCGCTTCTTTTTCTACGGGGTTTGGTTTTGCATGGATGAATCAAGCGGTTACTGATGAACGTATTTTCGTTTTAAACAAACGTTAATATATGTTGATAAACTGAATTAGTTAAGTAATATACATTCAGCAGATTCATAACGTTAATACCTTATGGACAAAAAAGATATTTTGTTAAACCGTATGAAGAAGTTCTTGTGGAGATAGGAAAGAAAAATTACGTTAGGGGCTATTGATATAGGCGTGAATTGAGGTCGTAAAAGCAAAATATCTTAAATCAACGATCGTTCAATTTTTGTCCTCTAATTGAAATTGATGATGAGTACCATTTTATTCATATTTGCTCCTTGCTAAATAATTTGCGTTTAAAGTAAATTTTATCTTATTATTTTAATACCCGAATGTACATCGGTTTAATAGTTTATTGAGTTTGGATTCGGTAATTTATGTAAAATTCTTTCAGTTTTTATTATCCAAGCCTGTAACTTGCGTGAAGAGCATGCTTGTGGGTAATATTTCTGTTGATATTATTTCATATGTACATTTGTAAACTCTCAATCTATTCATTTGTTTAAATATGTATATTGTTGTATTTGTGACAAAGGCCAAAGATCTACTTCACTGAATCAATAATTGAAATAAAAAAACTTATCTACATTGCATTACCATAAAATGTGCGCGCCCAACATGAGGTAAACATACCCATACTCCTGTTGTACAGTGACGTATAAACACAGAGAGAATTTCGTTCAGACCCTCCACCTTCACACATACAATTTTCAAAATAATATTCTCAGGATCCTCTTCATCTTCTTGACTTTTTTGGACGACGATATCAAAATCCACGGTTGTAACCCTAGCTCCCCCCCCCATTTCCTCTCCTTCCACACATACTGGCCCACACTTTTGTTCACTGGTTTAGGGTGTGTGTTCTCCGAAGGAAAACAAAGACTTTCATAATGATGATGTACCACACAGGCATACATTGTTAATTTCCCGTTAATCATAGTGTATGGCTCTGCGATTACGGATATAGGGTAACGTTCCCCATAAGGTTTCTTATTTTTCAAGAAATAATCTTCCCAAGATCCTCTGAGCCCCTTCACTGTTTGGAAGTCGAAATCAAAACAGTTGTAATTACGTCAAAAGTACTTTCCGGGAAGCAAAACAAGAAAGTTAATATCTGTAATGTAAGTCTCAAGTATAGATTTCTGTCCTAGAATTCAGTCATTGAAAATCTTCATTACTTTATTAATTTGATTGAAGGAATGATGGAGTTCGAAAATCTCTTCGTCATATCTAACTGCCCCAATTCAAATAGCGCTGGTGAATGATTGAAATTAAATAAATTAACATGAATAATTCATAGTTTGTGATTTTGTGATCTCACAAAATTTAAATTAATTTATTGTAACAAGGCATACAAATGCTGTAAAATATTTGATATTTAACAAACCAATATATAAGAAACTTTGAAACGAGACTTTTGGTTTTTCATGGTTTATAGCATATTTTCTTCAAATTAAGTTATTGCTACCTATCAACAAATATTTAAAGATCACTATTGCACTACACGACTGAATAGAGTAGCTTTCCTGAGATATACCTGTACTCACAACTAATTTAGATTACTGGCATACTAGAAAACTAGGCCCATGTGGGAGGTCTTTTGGGGTTTTTTCCTCAAAATATGATTGTTTGTAAATTTCTAATACCTACTTGGCATAGATATTGATGGAATTACGGTGACTCTCCACGCGGCACAGAAAGCTTTCCTTAATATTCTCAAGAAAATCTTTTTTCGGCTAGTGCGCCATTAACACTACGTACCAAATATGTTTTACATGTATGGTCAATATGGACAGTCCAGTTGCGTTTTTTTTTTTCTTTAAAGTAGAAAGTTGCATAAAACAAGCGTGAACTGATGACTGTTGTCATTCTCCCAACTGCGAAATATAGGATGGATCATATAAGATGGATCATAGTGGTGCAATTTATTGCCAAATGCATCGGAAATAATGGTGGCCAGTAAACAAACACCTTTAACTTGAAGTGTCTATAATTTTAAAATAATCTGTAGCTTTATGAGTTAAATACAGACATTTGCAGTTGAAGGTCACGTTTTTGTCAGACTTAGCATTTCAATGAAGAGATATTTTAAATGTTTGGTTCATTAAAGGCTAAATGGTATTATTTGAAGTAGGAGATATGTTTACACAAGAGTGAAAACATCATAGTAACTGATTAAATTGGTCGGTTATGTGGAAACATTGTGGTTAAGTTCTCTATTAAAACGATCATATATTTATCAATATTGATAAAGTACAACCTTAAGAAACCATACAACAAGCAAAGACCTAATCTAAAGAATATAGGTTAATATGATGCAAATATTAGTTAATATGATGTTTCCAAGCACACCTATGTAACTAAAAAAAGAATTTCGCGGGAAGCACATACACGTAAGACTCTCGCAAATCCAACTGCTCAATAAGGATACAGGACTGCCGGAAATGGAACTAAAGACATGATTCATCTGTCTGATTGCAAAATTTATGCAGGGTTAAAATAAAAGCCTAACCTGAAATGGGTATCAAACCAAACTAAGTTTGCGACAAAAGTGGTTGGACAAAAATGGTAACTTTGAAGTTTTTAACCAAAATGGGCGAACGTTGCGACAAAAGTTGTAACCTTGTTTGTAACAAATGTGGGCGATGTTGTGACAAAAGTGCTGACCTGCAAATTTGTGAAAGAAGTCGTCAATGTTTGCGACAAACATGATAACCTCGTTTGCGACAAAAGTGAGTAACGTTATGACAAAAGTGGTTGTCTTTGATAGTTGTGACAAAATTGGTTGCCTATTGTAGTTATGACAAAAGTGGTTGCCTTGTTAGTTGTGACAAAGTCCGCGAGACAATTAATTTTCATTACAAACGGAACTTGAACGTAGTTTTCAGGGTAAAACTCAGTTAAAACAAGATATTTATAGCAACGTGCGTCATTCATTAAGTTTTTACATAAGAGGCTTTAAGCCCATGATCTGCATGTATTGAACAATCAACAATTGCTTCTTTTAGTAGCGATCTATAAAAA
Source organism: Chiridota heheva (assembly GCA_020152595.1). Classification (NCBI taxonomy): domain Eukaryota; kingdom Metazoa; phylum Echinodermata; class Holothuroidea; order Apodida; family Chiridotidae; genus Chiridota; species Chiridota heheva. Next base: position 350,330 of record JAIGNY010000725.1, on the reverse strand, counting down.
TAGGTTACCTGTTTGAAGTGAATTTTCGTAGATGTTTATGTAGTCGTCGTTAAATACATTGCCCTTTTCCTCAGATCCTGGTTGTGATCCAGTTTAAGTATTTATGCTATTGTTTTTCTCTTCTCTAAGTAATCATACTTTATCAATTGATAAAATAAGTGTAACATATATTTTACGAATTTAACATTGACCTTGTACATTCAAAATTGGTCATGTTCCAAATTGGATTTCAATTACTTGTATGCTTCTCTCTAACACATGTGATTGTTGTTTTTCAAAATGAGTATCTCTGCCATGTTTGACATTGGCAATACAAATGTCCATTGGTTGTCGTTTCTTTTCTGTGCAGCGAAGTTGAATGAGAGAACAAAACCGTTAAACTGTGTTTACATTGATGCAAACGTACATTGCAGTTTGGTGGGATTATAAATAGGAACAACACTTACTTAAATGTTTCAATCTTTTCTCTTAGTATGTCGTTTTAAAATGCATTTCTTTGTGATAAATTTGAGGAGGTATTTGTATCAATTTCCAGAGAACGTTACGTCTTTTTATATTTTACATGACCAGCACCGTAACCCTTAATGTCTCTTTTGACTATGTAAGATTGCGCTTGATACATTTCTTATTATGGCTAGAAATTTAATCTTACGTGGCTAAACGATAATGTTTAATGAAAGAAGATTGCATGCCAAAGAACATTAAGTCAAGAAACTCTGATATTACGAAACCAAGATGGATTTAATGATTAGAGTATTGCACCCGAAATGTAATAACAGGCCCTTCAAAATATTGTTTTAGAGTTTAGGCCTACTAACTGTTTGTTTTCCAATTAAAAACAATTGTTTTTATTTTTATAATGGAAATTTTGTTAGCAAATTTATGTTCAAATGCAATTTTAAAAGTGTAGATATTGAACGGAATGTGTCATATTAATAATGCTGTTTTTCTTATTACGCACTTTGAAATAAATCTGTTATTAAGGTTGTTGGTTTCAAATATTTTAAAAGCGATTATTCCAAAAGGTGCATATTGTGTAACCAATCTTTCAAGTGTTAATGATTTTTCAATTTATCATGATATAACATATATATGATAATATATATATATATATATATATATATATATATATATATATATATATATATATATATATATATATATATATATATATATATATACATATATATATATATATATATATATATATATATATATAAATATATATATATATATATATTTATATATATATATATATATATATATATATATATATATATATATATATAAATGATATATATATATATATATATATATATATATATATATATATATATATATATATATATATGAATATTTATATATATTTATATATATGTAATACATATATACAAATATAAATATATATATATATATAAATATTGATACAAAATATATTTATATATATATATATATATGTGTATATATATATATATATATATATATATATATATATATATATATATATATATATATATATATATATATATATATATATATATATATATATATATATATATATATATATATATATATATATATATATATATATATATATATATATATATATATATATATATATATATATATATATATATATATATATATATATATATATATATATATATATATATATATATATATATATATATATATATATATATATATATATATAAAGCAAGCCCCAAATTATTATGGTTTTACAATTTTAGTCAAACTTTCAATGAAATAACTCTTAAATAGAGGACCCCATTTCCCTCACCTTACCCCTTCTTAAGATTTTAACTGTGGCCAGTGCTTTTGTTTTGTATTATTGACAATCTAGGATCCCAAAATTGGTTATTTCCAGTTCTGGTATATCCATCGCATTCTGTGTGCAAATTATTCCTATGTGAAATTACTTATGCTTTCGCTTGCACGTCCTGTAACAATCCAGAACAAGCATCTCTTTTGAGGTGTGATCACGCCATGACTTTTTTGCGGAAAGTGTTTGCAACTCTATCTCGGCCAACATTATTACCTATTCTCGAAGATATGTTCTTCTGTCTTTCGATTGAAAACTACAAGTGGACCAATTTTCTTATTTTGCATGGAACCTTTACATTCACCATCAAACGAGGCTCAATGAATTTGGTCATTGGTCAAAATGGCGGAGCAACAATCTTTGGCAGTCAATTATAAATATAGATTTATATCCATTTCAATTGTCCAGAATCATATATTGCATGAGATGGGTAAGGCTGAGGATCTCCAAAGTTTTTCTGAGGCCGTTGGTTTATCTGATCAGCCAGTGTCATGATTTTTGTAATTGGTATTAGGCTGTAAGACAGTCAATAATGCAAAATTATAAACGTGGTTTAATTTCTTGAAAAGAACGCTATTGTACAGATAATTCATTGTATCAAGGGAATGAACAATAAGTTAAGACTGTTATATAGTGAGGGAATTTTTCTGAACGTGTAATACATTGAATCATGTCTTGAGAATTGCAGCTTTCTGTGATGTTAACATATTATTAGATCTTTATTAACGATAGAGTTGCTTAAGTATTCATTTGTTTACAGACAAATCAACTTTATGATATTATCCAAATCAGGCTCATGCTTATGTGTTATGATTGTTATTTTATGCTTCCAATGCATTCAATCTCATTTACGTTTGTTGAATATCAAAAGATGTTTAATTATTCGTGTAGGACACAAATTGAATATCCCAAAGGCTAAAATGTTAACTATCCACAAACGTAGCACATCATTATTTCTGGAACGTAGAAATTTCATAACTTTATCAATATCGGACGGTTATCGCGTATGTTATTGTAAATCAACTTTGAGGTATTATAGTTTACACAGTATAACACAAGGAACTGACTAGTGCTGCTGTGAATTGAAAATAAGTACACTTTCTGAAGGTTATCGTCACAAGATACACATGATTTTAAGTTAGGCCTCAAAAGTTCATATACGAATGACGTTTTCTGCTACATGTAGATGAGATTGTAATACAAGTTGATGAGGATAATCATTTTACGTGCTGCTGAATCTGATGCTCAAAATTACATTTCGAAATAATTCACCTCATTGCTAGTAACGAAAGTTGAGTATTAATAACCTCGTGTGCCAGATGAAGTATTTTCAACTTATTCTTTAAGGAGAAATTGATCATCATTGAATTGGGATAGCTATTTCAAATATATGAGGAAATTGTGCCATTCACCAACCACTTTGCTAAAATGCAAAATGCTCTTGAAAAGATGCATTTGTTAAGAAAGATTGTCAATGTGTGTAGTCGAAACAAAAGTGAAATCCCCAAGGTAAAGTGCCTCAAAATTCAGAACTATAACCCATAATGAATAATGTCAACAGCAGTGATGTTTGCAGTAAAGAACTATTTCATACACTGCTAAATAACAACAAAGAGGTGAATCGGTTAATATCAAATGTGGTCTTGCGGCTTGTCCCAATTTCTCGTAAGCGACGTCACTGTTAATGAGCCAAATGTTTTGATGGGGTGAGAAAAGTTCAACAAGCCAGACATTATTACTGGTTGCCACATACTTCCCCTCTCTGGGTAAGTGTGCGTGGTGTTGTGTGTGGTATTTCAAAAAAAATTGCAAAATATTTGATGTGTTTTTTGTTTAAAATCCGAAATATTTTTCGAAATATCCAAATCAACAAGAAAAACTGTTGTCTTCTCCGAATTTTGAAGTAGATCTTTGAAAATAAGATTTTTTAAAAGAGTTAAAGAATCGCACGCAAATCTGGCATATTTGTTGCAATATTTCAAAAAGCGAAAGGAAATAAAAACTACAAAAGTGTATTGTTTATGTGCTAACATCTTATGAAAACCAGAATATTTGGTTGTGAAAATACAGTAAGTAACGGAAATATATTTCAAGAATTAGTACTATTGAGTTTGCTGGCAAAATGAGTGTTTCATGAAAAATCTTTTGCTTTAGTTCGGTTGTTTGAGTATATGCTACAGTAGTTCGACATAAGCTATGCAAAATTGTATTGTATATATTATTAATTTTGTATGCAAAAATTAACCTATTCACATGTATGGGTGGAAAGTTAATTGAATTAAAATCTAAGAAATGTTTTCAAGGTTTCTATAGGTCTAAGTAATTGAATTTATAATTTCAGACAAGTTGAAACATATCTTTAAACATCTCTTTACATTAACCGTATAATAAGACTAAATACTTTCAATTATTTTGTTTTGAAACCATTTTGAAATAAACTATCTTCAGTTAATCCTTAATTCATCTGGCGACAAACATATTTCACGTTGATTAGCTTCCGTCTTTCATTTCTTACCTAAAGTTTACAACCTTCCACAGTCTTGGGAAAGCCTCGATCTAATACCCACAAAGATACGTATGTGCATCATCTGATCTACAAATAAGATTTATTTACCTTTATGAGCAAAGGATTACAAATTTAAAAGCAAAGACGAGGATAATTGATTTATATTTATCTACACATATAGCTGCTTGATTGGAACGATTGGGAATGCAATAATGTTATACTATAGGATTTAAATGCATTTGAAAGGAATCAGAACGTTTGCAAAATTTGGGAAAATCAGAAGTAATGTGAACTTGCCGGAAAATATAGAACTATGGCAATCACTGATGCAATACGATTGATGAATAGGTGCATTTACAAAATACGTTACCAATCTGTTTGAAATGCCATAATGATCTTCTCTTTCGTTGAAAAGAAGAAGTAGCTAACAAAAGTATTTGTAGTTTAAAAGATAATTGCCTTTAAACATTTAAAGGTAAAATTGACAAGTGTGTTGTGAACTGTTTTTGTTTGTTTTTTCATCTCCTATTGTAACAAATTTAAATTTCTGACTAGACTGCTGTCTCTTAACAGCACAATGCAATTTCTTGCCGACGAAAATCAGCAATACTATGTTTCCATAGATTCTAAGTCGTGTCAGTAACTTAGAAGGTAACAGGATAGGTATCAACAGCAAGGGCTTATATGGTTCAAACTATACAAAACACCACGCAAACAGCATAAAGTGCCATCAAATGGGTTAGAATTGACAATTTTTAGATTTTACAGCATTTTAAAACTACGATACCTAATTAGCATAAATTGCACACACTTTGATACATGCATGGGACAACTAGGACAAATTGTATGTGAAATCATTGTTTTTCGCTCCTTCCCCAAAATATTTCAATGGAAGCAGCTAACACAGAGATTATTATTATAACCTTGACCAAGATTTAACAGCAGAACGCAATTTGAGATTCTTTTATATTTGAGATTTGG